>BQNB010130145.1:0-18990 GCA_026074375.1 Tanacetum coccineum | reverse complement strand
ACAACTCACTCTCTCTATCTCATTTCTAGTCCGATCTCGTGGTCGATTGTGTGAAGTGAAGTGTTATCGGGATCCTACATCTGCCATCACCGGTTTAAAGCTCGTTTAACCCCGACCCAGACATAGTTAGTAGGTTTCTCTGGAGAACAGTTGATACCTATAGGAAAGGTTGAATTGGAAGTAGCATTCAGAAGTGAAGGTCTATGTTGAATGACTATAATGAAGTTTACAGTGGTACGAGCGTCATCCTCGTATAACATCATTTTAGGATGTACCAGAATGCGAGATCTCAGGGCTATCTCATCTACCATCCACGCAATGATGAAGTTTCCAACTCCAAGGGGCATTGCTACTCTCGTCGCCATAATGACTTCTGTTTTTGAATGTAGGCGTTTGGAGAGTAAGTAGATTGTACAAGAGGAGAAAGTCGAAGAAGAAAAACTTGAAAGCCAGAAAGAACCCACGAAAGAGGAAATCTTTGTCAACCCAGAGTTTTCGGAGTAGAGAGTCACAATTGGGACACAATTCTCCAAAGGATGCCGACTCTAACTGATAAACCTGCTAAAAAACAACATGTACGTGTTCACATGGAAGCCTTCGGATATGACTGGAGTCCACAAGCGGATTATCAAACACACTCTAAATCTCAACATCTCTGTTCCTCCGGTAGCACAGAAGCAAAGAGTTTTGGGCATAAAAAGGAGTAGAGCAGTGATGAAAGAGGTTGAAGAATGGGTTAAGGCCGACATTGTAAGGCCTGTTTGATATCCAACCTGGATCTCTAACCCGGTACTAGTAAAAAAGGTCGATGGTACATGGAGGATGCGCAGTGATTTTAAGAATGTCAATTCGGCATGCCCAAAGCATTACTATCCACTACCGGAGATCGATATAAAAATTAAACTAGTGATGGGATTTCGCTTCAAGTGTTTCTTCGGCATGCCCAAAGGATTATTATCCACTACCAGAGATCGATCTAAAAATTAAATTAGTGATGGGATTTCGCTTCAAGTGTTTCTTGGACGCATACAAATGGTACCACCAAATCCAGATGTCAGAAGAGGTCAAAGAGAAGACAACCTTCTATACCGATCAAGGGACCCATTGTTACACTAAGACGCCGTTCAGACTGAAGAATGCCGGTGCCACATACCAAATATTGGTCGATTCAGCCTTTCAGGCAGAACTGGGCAGGAACTTAGAAGCATATGTTGATGACATGGTCATCAATAGCAAGACGGAGCCGGAGATGATAATAGATATAGAGGAAACCTTCGACAATCTCTGGAAAATAAACATGAAGTTGAATCTGAAAAAGTGCTCATTCGGCGTGGAAGAAGGGAAGTTCTTGGGGTACATGCTAACTCCGGAAGGAATAAGGGAAAATCCTAAAAAGACGAAGGCAGTGACAGATATGCAGTCTCCTAAAACCCTAAAGGTGATGCAAACTCTAAGCGGGAAGCTAACAGCCCTGAACCGGTTCCTTGCCAGGTCAGCGGAGCGATCCTTGCCGTTTTTCGAAACGTTGAAGAATATCAATAAGGAGAATAAGGACAATTACTGGTGGACAGAAGATGTAGAACGCGCATTTCAAGAAATGAAAAAACTGATAATTGAACTCCTAACCCTTAGCACCCCTATGCCGAAGGAAACATTGTATATTTATCGTGCCACATCCCAGGATGCAATAAGTGGTGTCCTCTTGGTTGAACGCAAAGGGAAACAAACACCCATTCGTTACATCATCCAGACTCTCTATGAGGCTGAACGAAATTATGCTCCCTTGGAAAAATTGGCTTTATGCCATTACATCTGTCCCGAAGGTTAAGTCAATATTTTGAAGCTCACTCGATCAAAATAATTACCGATCAGACAATTAAGCAAATACTCAACAAACCAGAGGTCTTCAAAAAATTGGCTAAGTATGCAGTAGAGCTGGGAGCCTACGACATCATGTACATTCCTCGAAACGTAATCAAGGGGCAGGTTTTAGCAGACTTTCTAAACGAAACCCATATCAGCACTAAACACATGGAGATATGTAGTTTAGCCAGTGAGGAAGCCAACTTGGAAGAATGGACTCTTTATACAGATGGTGCGTCCAGCCTAAAGGGAGTCGGTGCAGGTCTCGTGTTGATCGACCCAGCTGGTGTAGAATACACGTATGCTATTCGTTTGAACTTTCTAAGCACCAACAATGAAGCAGGGTATGAAGCACTTCTGGCCGGTCTCTGAATAGCGCAAAAGATAAAGGTGCGGGTACTGAAAGTGAAGGTAGACTCGAAGCTAGTAGCTTGTCAATTGAATGGTGAGTTCGTTGCAAGTAGCGAAGGAATGACTAAGTACTTGACTAAAGCAAAAGAACATGTAGTACTCTTCAAAAAGTTTTGAATACAATATATTCCCCAGAACCAAAATCAGAAGGCTGATGTGTTAAGCAAGTTGGCTTCGGTTGCTTTCAACCATCTAACGAAGGAGATATTGGTGGAGGTCGTGAACGTAAAGTCCGTGGATGCTCAAAAAATAAGCACGATCATTGAAGAGGAAGGGGATAACTGGATGACTCCAATTATAAGATATTTGGAAGAATGGATCTGGCGGGAGGATGAGAAGGAGGCTAGGAACCTCCAAATGAAGAGAATCCAATATGTCATAGAAGAAGGAGTGTTGTTCAAAAAATCATACTTAGCCCCTATGTTGAGATGTGTAGGACTACTCCATGCGAACTATGTAATCAAGGAAGTGCATGAAGGAGCATTCAGAATGCACTCCGGACTTAGGTCTATGGTGGCAAAGATCATGAGGCAGGGGTATTATTAGCCGACTATGCACCAAGACGCAAATGAGGAGATAAAAAATGTGAATCATGCCAAATTTATGCCTCGATACCAAGACTCCCAAAGACACTCATGACATCCATCATGTCTCCATGACCATTCTATCAATGGGGCCTCGATATCCTTGGACCTCTTCTAAAGGGCCCCGAAAAGCTCAAATTCATCATCGTAGCAATTGATTACTTCACTAAGTGGATGGAGGCAAAGCCACTGGCCAAAACCACATGTAAGGAAGTTAAAAAGTTTGTCTGGGAAAACATTGTTTGTAGGTTTGGACTTCCAAGGGTGATGGTGACTGATAACGAAACACAGTTGGTGAATGACCCGTTTAAAAGTTGGTATGAAAAGCTCAAGATCAAGCAGATGAACATAGTGGTGGCACACCCGCAAGCTAATGGTTTGGTGGAAAGATAAGTCTCTGATGCACGGTATCAAAGCAAGATTAGGACGGGAGAGAACCGGATGGGTGGATGAGCTACCCAATGTGTTATGGGCTCATCGGACCATGTTGAAGACCAACAACGGCGAGACATCCTTCAGCTTAACCTACAAAAGGGAAGCGGTTATCCGGGCTGAGATAGGCATGCCAACCTTCCGGACCATATTCTTCAACAAAGCAAGAAATGAGGAGGAGATGCGGTTGAACTTTAATCTTATACAAGAAAGGAGAGAGATAACAGCAATCCGAGAGGCGAAGTAGAAGGAGGAACAATACTACAACAAACGGGTCAGGCATGTGTCTTTCTGAGTAGGAGACTTCGTCTACCGGAGAAATGAAGCCAACAGGGTAGAAAACCAGGGTAAGCTAGGCCCAAATTGGGAAGGATCCTACCGAATAACCGAAGCATATGACAACGGATCTTACAAACTTTGCACTATGAATGACCGAGAGGTCCCCCGTACTTGGCATGCGATTAACCTACGAAATTGTTTTATGTAAGCTTTGATGTAATCTTTTCTAATATCTGTTTGTTAATGAAATATGATATTTCCTCGTATGGGAGGGAAAAGCAATTTTCCTAACAGTTACTCTTAGACAGAAAATATGTGTGACTCCTCCGGTTGGCTAGCTACCACCGGAGAGATTTGTAGTCAGTGTCTAAAAGAAGTGTCCGTCACTTTGCAACCCGAGTGCCTGTCACGAGACGGTTGTCGAACAAACCATTACGTGACTCGTATGTAGTCAATGTCTAATTAATTCCCCTAAGTCAAATTAACTAGGGAAGATCCTTCGCCAAAAGATTAACTACCCGAATAGACAAAGTCATAAGTGATTCGTATGTAACCAATGTCTAATAACCGAATGAATACGCAAGCGAATAAGAAATCACTGATACAAGCACCAAATATATTAAAGTAGAAAGAAACTACATTGAAACATCTATTACATGCCACAAAAAGGTGTCACCATTGTTTAGTATAAAGAAATCAAAAAGCAAACACAAATCACAAGAGTCAAACAACTGTCTTCGGAGAAGCTTCAGCAGAAGTCTCGATCGGGCGGGCCTTGAGGAGTCTGCTTTGGGTAAACCATTCCTATCATTCTCAACTGAAGGTCCGTCTTGATCTTCCATAGAAGGAGGATGGACATCAGGACACACCTTCATCAAAGCATCAAACAAAAGGCGGTACGAATCGACAATCTTTTGGATATAAGGATATTGCATTGTAAAAAGCTCATGATACTTCTCTTTGCATACCTTCAAACCTTCAATGTTAAGATTATTCGTGTTAGTCGTAACGACATCAATCTCCTCTTCCTTCTGTCCCAGACTTAGACCTACTAGCCAACCTGCAGAAAAACATAAACCAATAGGCACAGCCAGACTCTTTTGATACTCCACGCTGGTAATGAGCCTACTTATAGCAGTCAGAACAAAGTCCTGAACGACCCCTGATGAGCCATCTCAGACTCAGCTAGCTGCCCTACCAACTTGGTCTTCTCTTCCTCCAAGACCCGTACCTTACCCTTAAGATCGAATAACTCTTTAGACTTAGGCCCAAGGTCTCCTTCAAATTGTTTTCTTTTTTCCACCTAATCAGACGTTGTTCGTCTCCATTCATCCCTCTCCCGCTCCATATCCTTGAGCCTATCATTCAACTCCCATTCCTTGTCAGAACATTATGAATGAGTATTTTCCAATAAAACCAAGTTTTTTGACAATCCCTCATTCGTCTGCATCTCTCTTTGGTAGTCATTCCTCAAACGATTTAACTCCACTAGTTGGGTTTCATCACGGTTAAGCAATTCCAGATGATCATGGTTCAGCCGCT
Source organism: Tanacetum coccineum (assembly GCA_026074375.1). NCBI lineage: Eukaryota > Viridiplantae > Streptophyta > Magnoliopsida > Asterales > Asteraceae > Tanacetum > Tanacetum coccineum. Next base: position 13,879 of record BQNB010130145.1, on the reverse strand, counting down.
CATGTCGCTTCAAGAGTTCAGCCTGCAATAAGATGCTTCAACCCAATGAATGATATGTACGCCTAACCACCTCGTAGTTGGTCAAGTTGCTAAAAAATCTTATCTTCGGCAGGGGTGGCCAGATGAGAGATCATCTCTTTACAAGCTCAAAAAGAGAAAATTTAAAGATCATCGTGGAGGACCCATTCCGGTACGAACCGATGCTCATCTGTATCCTTATCATTATCTTCATCATGCACTGAGTGAAATGAATGAGCTATACATAAACAAAACAGAACAATTAATGCCCACCACCTAAAGGTGATCACACAAGAAAGAAGAAGACAAGAACTTACCGTCAAAGAGGTCCACATACTCCTGAGTATTACCATGCTCAACCTGTTCCTCTTCTTAAATCGTGTTAATAAGGGGAGGAGTAGGATCATGGGTGTTCTCGCTAAGTTCAACAACATTTTTCTCAATATCATTCGGTCGAGATTCGGTGGCTTCATTAAGAGGCTTCAGATCAGCCTGATGCAGCGGAGTGACAGAGATGGTCCTTTCGGATTTTAAACCAGCAGGTTCACCAATCTTCTGGACCTTTTTCTTTTGCAGAGCTTCTGAACTCGCTTCCCCCGCACGTTTGGCTTAAGTTTTTCCAAGGGCTTGCTTATCTTTTTTCTCTCTAGCTGCAGCTATCTTAGCGTTAGGTTCCTCAACGCTCTTCTAGAGAGGACTCTTCTCTGGAATCAAAGCTTCCATGGCTAAGGGAGGCGTGGTACAAACTGGAGGGCGCTGCTCATTAGGAATCGGATCACCCTTGCTCACAACGGTCCCATTCTAGTGTGGGAGTTTTAGGAAATCATCTATAGTAATCACTATAAAAGAAAGAAGAAAGAAGAAACAAGGGTAAGAAGGAACGCAAAAACCAAGATTGACAGACAACTAGACCCTATCATGTTTATTACCCTGGCCTTCCGGATCCTTTATCACTTGAGCTAACTTTGGATGTCGACAATTCGTGGTTAGTCCACGCATGTATAACAAACGTTGAGGTGGCTTGCGAAGAAGAATAATATGTTCGGCTAGACGATCGGCATCACCCTCGTTATAGTTCACCGAAAAGTCATCATGAACATCTGTGTCAATATGTCTCCACGGCATAGCATCCGGGATCGCCCTCTGGTCTATTAAGAAAAACTTCTTTTTCCAACCCTTTAAACTCGAAGTAATCTCCTTGAAACACTTCTTAGAACGCCCACCGGTTTTGTTTTCGAACGAAAACCAATGACCTTACTTGCATAACTTGTAAAATACTCGAAATAAGGAAATAGTCACATTAATATCTAAGCTTCAGCAATGACCTTCAAACATAATCACCCTATTGACATCGATCGGCATTAGCTGGGAAACATGCACTCGGAAATGTTTGAACACGGCCAGAAGAAAAGTAGAAAAAGGAATCCTTATTCCACATTGCTTAAGCTATTCAACGTATATCCCAATAACATTCAACGAGAGCTTGTCTATAGTCAAGTCAAGAGACGGAAGGCGAGGGCGTAGATCCGTCAAAATACAATATTCTTTAATAACTTGTTTTAATTCTTTAGTTGTAAGAGTAGAAGTGTGGATATGCATGTCGAACTTCGGAATGACCATGGTTTGCAGACTTTCCGGAGCCATCTCCCTAGGTTCACTCTCGGACATGATTAAATGACACTAAAAATGGAGTACAAAGAAATACAAGAAAAAAGAACAGGACGCACCTTAGATGATCGAGCGAACTAAATGTTACGGGAGTGATCAGATCAAATGTGGAAGTGTGAAATGCGTGAGTAAAGAATAAACACGAATGGATATCTATAAATATCTAATCTAATATATATATATATATATATATCAATAATATAAAACAAAATAAATAAATATACTAAAATAATATATCTAAAACTATATCTAAAAAATATATACAATATAAGGGTCAAACTATGACTAGATAAATATAAATTAGTGACTAACGCCACCATCACTGATGACATGGCATGGCAATATCGAATTAATTAAAACAAAATTAGGCGCTATCTTTCTCCACGCAACCAATATAAAAGACAACCACTCTAAAAAAAAACCCAAACTCCACAAAAAATCCCCATACCAAACCACCACACCACACCCAACGCCTACCCCTAACCGACCCCACTACAGACACTACAAAACCAATACAACACCCCACACCCACACACCCCACATCCACACAAAAAACAAACATCAAACCACACGCACACCAAACAAAAAACAACACCACACACACCACAACCAACAAACAAAACAACAACATCCCCACACGCAAACCACCACATTACACCACCCACACCCAACACAAAAACACCCACACAACCTACCAAAAAAACACACCACACCTAACACACCTCCTAAAATCCTCATCTTTATCAACTAAAATTCCTTAATCCGAACAACTAATGCGTATCAGTAGGGTTTCAAAACATATTTATTTTGTATATGCATGCAACTTTATGTTTATTGTTCCTTCAACCTACATCTGTTGTTGACTTTTATCTAAAGGAATATATTACGATTAGAGATTTTTTTTTGCTAGACTCATTTATTACTGATTGAATTCATTGGGAATTACATTAATTTGTTATTTGTAAACAAGTATTCATTAGTTGTGTTTGTAACTTGTCAAACGATTGTATCTTCGTTAAAGCATTCTTGTGACATATGATCTTTTTTTTATTAAATTAAATGGTATATAATCATGGGCCGATTTACAACTTTTTCATCAAGTTCGTAAATAGGTAAAGATGGCTATATGGATATAAATGATTTTATCAAGAGTGTTATGGTGAATAACTAGCGTTTCTTTTTGGGCAGAATTGTTAGATTTAATGAAGAAACATGTAAATTTCGGTCTTTTATACGACCAAACATCATAATCCCCAAATTCTTAAAATCCATACTTTTATGAAGTAGCAACCACAACAAAAATTCTCCACTACGACAATAAAGATACAAGCAAACATATAAACATCTTACGATGACGAAGATAAAAAGATCACTTAATTTAAAAAATAAAACAAATATAGGCGTTTTGTACATGAGCAATATTCGTATTATTTTTACTATGCTGCTAATTCGTAGTCAGGTGTACATGAGCATGTATTATCAGTGCTCTTTTCGTGGTTATCTTCTAAAAAAATAAATACATTTGAATTGTGCCTCAAATCTTGTATAGTTGTAGCATTCATATCTAAGCACAAAAATGTGGTGTTTCTTTTTGGGTAGAATTGTTAGATTTAATGAAGAAACATGTAAATTTCGGTCTTTTATACGACCAAACATCATAATCCCCAAATTCTTAAAATCCATACTTTTATGAAGTAGCAACCACAACAAAAATTCTCCACTACGACAATAAAGATACAAGCAAGCGTATAAACATCTTACGACGACGAAGATAAAAAGATCACTTAATTTAAAAAATAAAACAAATATACGCGTTGTGTACATGAGCAATATTCATATTATTTTTACTATGCTGCTAATTCGTAGTCAGGTGTACATGAGCATGTATTATCAGTGCTCTTTTCGTGGTTATATTCTAAACAAATAAATACATTTGAATTGTGCCTCAAATCTTGTATAGTTGTAGCATTCATATCTAAGCACAAAAATGTATCTTTCATTCAAGTCGCTGCCAGCTATATCAAGAGAAGAGTTTGAGTTAAGATTTGACGCGTTGGATAAGAATCGCGATTCTAAGGTAGTGTTTTGACTTTGATCTATAGCCTCTTTTTGAGAAAGGTTTTGCGTTCAATATAGGATTTTATCCCTTGATTCTTTCTAGCCAGAAGATTTTAAAAAGTTACAATAACTTGATTCTTTCATAGCATATATTTGATGCGTTGGATAAGAATCGCGATTCTAAGGTAGTGTTTTGACTTTGATCTATAGCCTCTTTTTGAGAAAGATTTTGCGTTCAATATAATTCTTTCTAGCCAGAAGATTTTAAAAAGTTACGACAACTTTATTCCTTCATAGCATATATATTGTCTTATTTATTTCATTAAGTTATGCACAACTAAAAAATGGTATTGCACCTTCCTATTTTGGTTTGGTTATACTTAGTAACCACAATAGTTTTGCTCCAATGGTATATGCAGTAGATCGAGTTGTTACGGCTGGCAAAACATCTATTTTATTTCTTATGTTACATGACAGATTGATGAATAAGAATTCACTGAACTTCCCAATATTATGGCAAAACATCAGTAAGTTGGTATTTATGAGAAATATGTCTTCAGTTCCACATGGAATGAAGATAAAAATATGTATTTAACTCGATGCCTTTTTCATGCCACACCTTCATATTGCAGGAACCGTGTCTAACAAGGTTCTCCTTTTCCAACTCTTCCAAATCTAAAATGCTGAAAGGCTTTGTAAACAGCCAAAAGTTTAATTATGTTGTTAATTTTGTCCTTCTATTGAATCTTAAGTGAGTACCTTAATCTATTATAGAGCATTTTTTTGCTGCTTATCTAATAGCAACAGTTTTTGTAAAGCAGTTTACAAATTGCATATTATGTGCTTAACCTGTTTTTAATCAAACCAGGGTTTTAAGGCTTACTGCTGGACACAAGTATTGTTTGTTGGGTAAACTATCATCTGAGGTTGGATGGAATCACTACAAGACCATCAAGGTAAACTTGCGCTCTTTTAATTTAGATCATTACATTCATTGTACCAATCTTTATATCATACAGTATAAAACATGCCACCCGAAATATCATCGGTGTTTTATATAGTAATGGTAACAGAAGTAGAGTGTTAACTGGCTCCAACACCCATAATAATCATATGAACATGTAGACTAATAACCTTACCATCTGTCTCTAGATACCAGAAAGCTACAGAAATTTATGAAGAGGTAGCTTAGCAGTCCCTCAACAGTAACTTGCTAAAATATGAGGTTAGAGAACATCTACTGAATGCTGGCATTTTCCAACTCCGTAAAGGTGATGTCGTGGCAATCACAAATGAATTGGGGCGTTATCAGGTCGAAACTTACTCTTGTCATTCGTCTGAAATCTGTTGCTCTTTTTAAGTTTTAGTGCATCAACTGAGAGTGTGATTTCTCTTTGCAGGGATTGGATCCAACATTTTCAGGAACACGTGAATACAATTATTGGTGGTATGTTATGCGAAGCTCATCATTGATAGTTTATATTTTTATACGATGCAAGAATTACTTATTATGACAAATTGAATGAGATAAAAGAAGCCACTTCCCATCATCGCATGCATACATTATATGGTCAAAGTATATTATGCATAATACTTGCTTACAACTTATAGTAATACCCCACCCCAAAAAAGGCACATGAATTATTGTACGCATTTTAAACAGATGTCGCATAATGGGTGTGCCAAACGGGCTCGGTAAATGGACTTGCTAATACTCTATGTATAAGGCTCACTGTTTTTTATGTGTACTACCTGTAAAGGTAAAGATAAAATACAAATGCACATTATCTTTGATGGCGGAATTGGTTAAACTTTCTAAGCCATGTAATAAATTGATTAGCATCCTTTTAGATTCTCAAATGAGTAGAACTTTAGAATAATTTTAACAGTTTATATTTATCAAATTTTCTTGCAGGTTCCCAACAATTATGAAACATAATTTATTTTCATGATTATGGAGAATGACGCGGAATTGGCAAAAGTGTCATATGCCCTTGCAGATGATTCTACTAAATTAAATTGGAAGTATGAAACTCAAAATTTCTTATTTACATACTCAAAACTTTGACATGTCTATTTAGTTATGGGTTAATTCGGCATAATGGGTCAAATAGTTGAAATATGAGGTTACCATATGTAATTTTAAGGTATGCAAACCTCTTAAATCACTGTGTTTGTTAATTAAATTTATATCACAGCTACAACAGTTATATTATACATAAATACTTGTTTTGACCCATAACCCCATCAGTCCAGCTCACTCAATTTTTACCTCTAAGTGAGGCTAATGAAAATATTAAAACTTCTCCAGGTGATTGGTGATCACATGAGGGTGATTGTTTATCTCATATCTGATTCCTTCATGGACTTCTATACGTGAGTAATTGTTTACTTTTTTTAGCACAATATGGAATTGCTTTTCTATTAATTTTTACTAGCTGTAATATATAAATGATGAATCTGTATATTGTTTATTTTAAAACTTTCCTCTTTATCACAGGTTGCCACCATTAGAGGGAAAACGATCACGGATAGCTTGAATTGAAGATTAAGACTCATTAAATTTAGGAAATACAAGGTTTAGTGTCTTTAGAATTCTCATAACATTGTCATTACATTAGAAATTCATCTTTTAACTGCTAATCCAAACAAAATTTTAAGGTCTATATCTAATGGCACAAATCAGGGCTATCTAAAATATGTGCTTTTTATATCTCAAAGAAGGGTTCTAAGATTATTTATTGAACCGAAGGGACTGAAAAAAGAGGTTTTGGAACTTGGAGTATCAATAAGTAAGGCGCTATAGGGAAGTATATATATTGCATTTCGGCAATCATTAGAACTAAACGATTATCAATCAAAAACATATCATTAGCCTAATAAATAACATCAAAGCCATACACCAACATGCATTTTTTTAAAAGTTTAATTGTTTATCCCAGGAAGTACAATACACAAACTAACCCATTTCTCGTCCCATTTCAACAAAACAACAAATACTCTAAAACCGTCTTAAAGTTTTTTTATAAAACCATCACATTGTGTTAAAAATCCAACAGTTACACGCTTAAACAAAACAAAAATCCAAAACAAACCCGCCCGTCGGGCGGGCTACGTAACTAGTATATATATATATATATATATATATATATATATATATATATATATATATATGTATATATATATATATATGTATATATATATATATATATTAGGATGTATTCTAGGGAAAAACCATATTTTGCTAGAATACCCAGAAAACTCAGAAAACCAAAGAGATCCCTAAAAAAACCAAACATGCCTAGATTTTTTTCAGATTAAAAATGTGGATTTTCAGGCAAAATTATGACTTCGATATAATGTCTGTAAAAACTCAAAAACCAAACAGAATGCCTAATTTTTTCAGGCTAATATAAAAGATTTTTTAGGGCATCTGTTTATTTTAGAGCATCTGTTTGGTTTTTTGGTTTTTACAGAGTGCTACATCGAGACCATATTTGCCTAAAAACAATTTTTAGCCTGAAAAAATTCGGGCATCTGTTTGTAATGTAGGGCAGTTTGTTTGTTTTTCTGGGTTTTCCACCGAAATTAGGTTTTCTCATGATCCCATCCCTATATATATATATATATATATATATATATATATATATATATATATATACATATATATATATATATACATATATATATATACATATATATATATATACATATATATATATATACATATATATATATATATATATATATATATATATATATATATATATATATATATATATATATATATATATATATATACATATATATATACACACACACACACACACACACACACACACACACACATATATATATATATATATATATATATATATATATATATATATATATATATATATATACCCTCGAGAATGGGAAACGTCGTGTCGCACTATTTAAAGGATACGCATTACGATCCAAACCGCTCATTTGTATAGTGCCCTACACGTGGCAGCATCGTGGTAAGGGTGGAAGTACGAAACGCCGTCTTAATCCCTTAACGACGTAACAAAGCCCATGGGTTGCCAACGGTAAAGCCCAACTCGGCCCAAGAGACAATACACGAGCCCGCTAATTACAACCCGCAACGATAGGAGCGCAATAATAGTTTGAGTGTTGCATCATTAGTTTTTAATTAATAATACAACACTGGAGGGACATGTTCGTGTATGTGTCGGACACCGTGTGCCGGACGATTAATCGACCAACAGAAATAGCCGGACAACGCATCAAGGAACGATCAGAAAACGACACAAGATGGGTTCCTATCTAATAAGTGTTGTCCTTATCCAAAAGGCTAAGACCTGACGTCCCGACTGTTTCGCTGCCCGAGCATCTCGGAAGCACTGAGCCAACAAGGGCCCACTTACCACTCTTGTGTCACGTGTCAGGTCAACCCAAAGGACGTCATCATCAGGTACATCTTTGGGGTAGTATAAATACCCCAAAGACATTTATTGCATTCTCAATTAATTTTTGACAACTGCACTTATTACCCACACATTTCACACATACCATCCGCTCATTCTCATGCCGGAGCTTGGTCTCGGGATCAAACCTGAGACGAGGCTAACGCGTGTTTTACTTTATGTGCAGGACCAAGATAGAGATCACTTATACTCAGAGGTAATCTGAATAGGTCAGCGGCTGAAGGAGCTACGATACGCTCGAAAGCCGGTGAGGAAGATTTTACTTCAACAATCACTTACCAAATTTATATAAAATTTGAATTTTCCACAACATAAAACTTTAGGCGTCCATCTTCATATATAATCCACACCAAAGATAACACAACTTTAGGCGTCCATCTTCATATATAATCCACACCAAAGATAACACAAGCCCATCACTCATCTACTTATATTCTCCAATTCTTCTTCTTTCATAAATATAACATATATATATCTAACCTTCCTTTCATAACCTAAAACAAAGAGGGTGTGAGAGAAAAAGTCCGTGTGAAAAAGAGAGATTTTGCTCATTTGCAAGTGTATGTAGTAATGGAGCTTTTTCAAGCACAACCAGATCTATCTCTCCAAATCAGCCTACCCAACACCAAACCGACTTCAAATACATGGACAGCATTAACAACAAGTGATCAAGATCATCATGATTTGAAATTAGGGCTTTTCTTGAAAACAGCCATGAACACACAGCACCACCATACTATCAAACCAACAACAAGACATGAACCCGAACCCGAACACTCTTTCGGGTTGAGCTCACCCCACCTAACAAATTCCAAAAATCTAGACCTAACCAATATCACCAACCCAAACCATAACCATGGATTAAAATCAGACTTAGGGTTCTTAAAACCTATAATAGGAGTTCCTGTATTTGATAATTATCATGACACTAACTCTCATAATATACATCAGTCTTTACTAGATTCTTGTTCTATAGTTCATGCCCATAATGTTGCACAAACAAGATTCTTGTCTGCGAGGTTTTCAACTAAGCGAAACATGAGAGCTCCAAGGATGCGGTGGACTACAACCCTTCATGCTCGGTTTGTCCATGCTGTTGAGCTCTTAGGAGGCCATGAAAGTATGTTCAAACATCTCAATATTCTTATAAACTGGTCTACTATCAAAACTTTTGTTTTGTATTTCATTGATTGATGAGATATCATATTGTTGTAATGAGTTTAGGAGCAACACCAAAGTCAGTTCTTGAGCTAATGGATGTAAAGGATCTCACTTTAGCACATGTTAAATCTCACTTGCAGGTAAACCAATCTTTTCATTGTTCTAAGCCGCTAATTACTTCAACATCTTAATTATTCATTACTCTGTAATTAATTTTATTCATGAAAAGATAAAATTTGTTTTCAACTTGTAAATAAGATGAAGAATAAGAACTCTGCATTATTAAGAAAATTTTACTTCATTACATACAACAACAACAATAATCAATTTCAAGCGGGTTATGAGTAAGTTAATTGGGATGAAGTCACTTATTCCGGCCAACTTCATTACACACTTCAATTATTTGCAAATTCCAATGCTTATTTACCTGCAGCACACTGGTAACATTTCTATTTCTTAGCACCTGTTTTTCTCCCACTAATGCTATAGCTATAAATTCCCAATCTAACTATTTCTTGTTATATTTTTCTCTTTTAATCATGGTATCCTATGTTTTCTTATAAATATATTTTCTTTTGCATTTCAATTTCTTTCTTAACTCCAATAATTTCTGTTTTTTGATCTGAAAAAATAACAAATTTGTTTAACTGAGTAATTTATTTGTTTTCATGTTATAAAGAGAAAAATAAAGATCAAAAGAGGTTTTTGTGTGAAAAGGTTATGCTTTGTTTTTTAAGAAAAGATACATATTTATGTATTATTTTGAAGCAAACGCGAGTATATATATACACAGTGACGGAACTAGGGTGTGTACGACACGGGGGTCCTGAGACACCCATAAAATTTTGCCGCTTAGTATTAATTTATGTAAAAAACCTCGATTTTTCGTAAATGCACCCGATGCATAAAAAGTGTGTTTCAACTTTTGTGTGTAGTTTCATAAAAGCACCTTGTAGTTTTGAGTTCTGGTTCGGTCCTTGACTCCTTGTATATACATGCTATTGTATCTGTGTACAATACAAGACAACAAATTAAACACTGAGGAATTGGAAAACACATAGCTAAGACAAGATTACACATGTGTCAAATTGTGTGTTTATTTTCTTTATAATATCATTGGTAGAAAATAGAATATTACACTAGATATTCTCTTTTACTTTAAGATATCAAAAAGTACAGAAAATGCCATCATTCATCAATGATATGTGCAGATGCATATGTATGTCTAGCATCACATGTGATTTCATAACTATAGTTTACCATGGTTAAGTAAATTAGCCAGATGACTTTCACCTTTATGGGCATGCACAAGTAATGCAGTTTCTATGCATGGTCAAACACATATGTAGTTATTTCTGCTTCGTACTCAATTTAACTTTTTAAAAATGCAAAGTAACCTACAATGTTTGAGTTATAACAACTTAACACAGTATTTAATAACAATTGGCTTAAACCTTATGATGAACATATATGTTATTAGTTCCAGTTTAGCAGATTAATAATTACTTTGATAAAGACATTAATGGACACTTCAAGTTAGTTTTGGTCCTTCCATGTGTTTATCTTATGTGCTTGACATAGCGAGAAATTATGAAGGAAATGGTATAATGAAAATGTCTTAAGTGATCATTATTTACTTTTTTTGCAGATGTATAGAACCATTAAAACTACAGACAGAGCACCAAGTTCTTCGGGTTAATCCCTTTCTTTGTCTTATGTTTCGATTTCTACTGAAGGGTATTACCAACTAGAAATTTCAATATACTAAATTCGAAAAGATGGTTTTTAACGTGTAACTAGGGCAATCAGAAGGTCTAGAAAATGGATCACCGGGAGATGTTTTCGATGATATATTGCTTGACATTCAAAACCTAAAGAGGACACACTCATTGGTTGAACATGGAGGAAGGTCTAAGGTTCATCGTAAGAAAGACTATCCATATGTACTTTGGAGCAATTCTTCTAGGTCAGTAGTATAACTATTTTATATAATTTATACATTAGTAACTTATTTATTAGTTAAATTACTAGCAATTAAGGAATAGAACACTCAAATTGCACATAAAGTTGTAAACTCATAATGTCATTTATGTTCATTTCGTTTGATATCTTGTATGCTCAAATTTTGCAAAATGCACATTCATGGCAATGACTAACAAGCTCTATAATTGTTTTTTTTTTGGGTAAAGAGCTCTATAATTGTTTGTTAGTACATATGTCGAAGGATCTTAAAAACATTTATTTCTAGTTAGCTTTGTACTGCATAAACGTGTCACACTTTGTAAGCTTAGAAATTCTGTAGATCTCAGTGGCATTGTCCTTCGATATGCACATCATCCGTGGAAATTAAGCTTTAGCATAAGAGATGGTTTTTCGGTCATTGAAACATGCACGTCACATTCTAATCACGAAAAGACTAATCTTATAGTTATGAGCTAGTATGCTATTTTTGGACCGCTCACAACGATTTCAACATTACTTGATATATAGGAAGAATTTCTCAATAACCTCTTCTGATAAAACTAAGCCAAAGATAGATAAATCTCTTTTTAACTGATTAGGTACATGGGCTTCACAAGTTCATTCCAAGTGGGATCCACAGCTTGCAAAACTTGGTGTCAAAGCTAAGACCTCTTTAGATGAAGGACCCATTATATGAGAAGCTTTTTGGTGCCAAGTTTGCTATCTTTGATACTTCTAAGTACTTTTGTTCTGTATTTATGTGTCTACTATGAGTGTTTTTTTTCACCTTTTCATCATTTTTACCCCTCTTTCATCTTCTATGTCATGGGTAATTGCATAGCACATGGGATGATTTTAACTTTATCTGAAGAGAGTGAGATGTAGCTTTCTTTATATGAGTTTGCCTTTTCTGTTCTTTCCTTCCTTCGGCATGGGCTTCCCACTGATTGGAAATATTCCCTTCTCATTGTACTGTTTTCTGCAGTAGGCAAGCTTGGCTGCATGGCAAACATAAAGATTCTCAAGTAAATATACCATCTCTTAAGGTAGATTTTTTTTATGTCCATGATGCTATATATATATATATATATATATACTTGAATTTAATTTCAGTTATCTTTTCCTATATATTGGGATATCTGGGATTGCTTAATATAGTGCTTTAATACAGCCGATAAACGTTTTAAGAGTGTCTGAGATGGTTTACACATATCCAAATAGTTCACTTGAGTAATTGGGTTCAATTTCTATATTCAAAACAGCTTCTTTCAACAAGAATAAACACAAAAACAGTTCTAATTAACATAAGATCCCAAACACCCCCTAAGTGTAGATAAATCTCTTTATGCCACTTTTGATAGCATTCTATAATGTTATAGCTTTTTGTTAATTAGCAAGAATAGTATCTTAAGTGGGAAAAAAGATTTGAAAAGATGAAGGCTTTTAGAAGACTAGTCAAGTCATTCGGATATATCTAAGGCTCACTTATTCCTTTTGTAAGATAATATAAAAGCATTATGGCTAAAAGCAATGAAAAGAACACACTTTTTTCAATAGACTTCAAAGGGTGCAATAACTTCAAAGCACTAAAGTGGCACTAAAATGATACGGAGTAAATTTTAATATAAGGATGTGTATATACACTTATGTAGACTGACTTGGTGAGTGCCTCTAAGAGACATCGAGTCATGAATCTTGTTTCAGATTAAGTATTAATAACTATTTGAGAATTAATCAGCATTATAGATATAGTTTATGTTGGAAAATTATGGTTTTGCAAAGTGAGTATTTGCAAACTTTGGACACTATTTAATATATGTAGATGTTAGATATCTTTATATTAGATTGGGGCTTTGCGTTCTCCTCGAAGAGAGCTTCGCAACGAGCCAAACTATGTCCAAAATGGAGTAGAGATGAATGAGATATCGTGACTCAAAGTGAGGCACGTGTTAAACAGATGACTGGTAGGTAGAAAAAGCGACGAAATATGTATCCAGAACACTAGGAGAAGACATAAAGTTATAAGAGAAAAAAATTTAAGTGACCAAGAAATGGGCGACACAGGTGGACAACTGGACCATAAGAAAAATAAGCCCACCATTAGGCTTAGAACAGTTTTTTGGCAGGCGACGTAAAGATGTATAGGATAGAGAAAAATATTGTGAAACATAAGGAACACAAATAAATATCAACCTGCATAATCAATATCTACTACTACCATAGGATGCAAGTAAAAGATAATAGCCACAACATAAAGAAAACAAAGTTACTACAAACTCTGCAATAGATTCACAGCTCATCTCATAAACAGACGTCGAAGAAAAAGAACATAACCAAGTTGCACATCAAGTATCATCATATCAAACAAGAAAACATGTTTTGAATAAACAAAATAAGTATTAATGGAAATAAAGGAAACATGATGTTGCGTATTGCAAAATCCAAAACCACCTACTAAAGACCAAGAAATCCAGTTATCTCAAACAGGAATACATATTAGTTGCAGTTTAACAAAAGGCTTGTATCACTTGCCCTTCAGA
>BQNB010130144.1:3579-18990 GCA_026074375.1 Tanacetum coccineum | reverse complement strand
TAAATCTTGTAAAACTTATCTATTTTTAAACAATGCAACGAGTTATGATTTTCAAAACGTCCATTAGTGGTCGTTCTCTTGTGCCTTGAGTTCGAAATATGATGATGTCACGCCCTCGGACACGTATTCTGTCCAGGCCCCGTCTGGGGTTATGACAAATGTGGCTGGAGCATTACATAATCCGAAAGGAATTCGCCTATAAGCGTATGTACCAAAGGGACATGTGAATGTTGTTTTTTCTTGATCCATAGGATCAATAGGAATTTGGAAATATTCGGAAAAACTATAAAGGAAATAGAAATATTTATTTCCTGCGAGTCTTTCCAACATTTGATCCATAAACGGCAAAGGAAAATGATCTTTTGCGGTTGCTTTATTGAGTTTACGATAATCGATGCATATTTGCCAACTTGTAACGGTTCTTGTTGGGACAAGTTCATTATTTTCGTTTGTGACTACTGTAATACCGCCTTTCTTTGGTACACAATGAATAGGACTAACCCAAGGACTATCGGAAATCGGATAAATAATACCGGTATCCAAGAGTTTCACGATTTCTTTCTTAAGAACTTCTTGCATATTTGGGGATTTAACCTTCTCTGTTTTTAGACAACTGGTTTTTTGTCATCCAGAAGCTGTATCTTGTGTTTACAGAATAATGGGCAGATACCAAGAATGTCTGTTGTTTTCCAAGCAAATGCTTCTTTATGTTTTTAATGAAAAATACAAGTTTGCTTTTGTTTTGAGTAGAGAGTTGAGATGATATGATTACAAGAAGAAAATAGGGTTCTTCCAAAAATACATATTCCAAGTTATCAGGAAGAGGTTTGAGTTCGAGATCCGTAAGAGGTTCCTCGAGAGATATCTTGATTTTACAATCTATGTTGATGGTGATTTTCTCAAATTTCGGTTCTTCTTCATCTGACTCAGAGTCATAGTCTTCATTTGAATCCATTGCTATGAATTTATCGAATTCAGAAAAGATTTCTTCTTCGAGAATGGTTCCTTTAATGGAATGGAGGATTTTACTTCCTTTGTTTAGTAGAGCGTCGAAATCTTCTTCTAAGATTTCATCAATCACACCGATGCTAAAACATGTATCATTGTTTGAATAAGAGTGTTTAATGGCAGAGTCAATATTAAAGATCATTCGTTCAGTCCCAACTCCAAGATTAAGTTGTTTCTGTTTAACTCGAATTACTGCATTAGCAGTGTGAAGAAAGGGTCGTCCTAAGATGAGAGGAACTTTGCTATCTTCTTCCATTTTGAGAATAACAAAATCGGCGGGGAAGGTGAATTTACCAACTTCAATGAGCATATTTTCAGCTATTACAACAGGGTATTGGAATGATCGGCCTGCTAATCTTACGCTCATTTTGGTAAGCTTAAGAGTTTCGAGAGATAGTTTTGCATATAAGGAATATGGCATAAGGTTAATGCTAACACCAAGGTCGGCTAAAGCATTACAGGAGAAAGTTTTATTAAAGTTGCACGGAAAAATGAAACTTCCGGGGTCTCCAAGTTTAGGTGAACTTTGTTTTAAATCATTCCTGAACTTTCATCACTTAGAAAAGCAAAAAAAATTTGTTCGATTTTATGTTTGTTACTTATTAGTTCTTTGAGAAATTTGCCATAGTTAGGCATTTCGGCTAAGACGTCGAGAAGAGGTACGTTGATTCGTACGGCTCGGATCATGTCGAGGAATTTTCCGTATTAGGCCTTCATTTTTTCTTTTCTAAGGCGTTGAGGATATGGGATTTTTGGTTTGGGTAACGGTGTTTCTTTGACTGGTTTCGGAGGTTGAGTTTTTGGTTGTGGTGCAGGTTCATCTTCTTCATCATCACTATCGAAGTTGATAGGGGTTTCAGAATTGTTTTGTTGATCATTTGTGTCACACCCCACCAAGGCGGAACCGCGAGGTGTAACATATTAATAAACATCACACAAGATGATAGATAAAACACCATACATGAATTTAGATAAAAGAAAGTTATCCGAATTACAGCATTACAAAGTACAGGTTTAAAAGTACAAAAGTAAACATGGTTGTTTTTCTTCTGAACATGGATCACCCAAAAAACAATAACTTGGAAGAAAATAGACATCTTGATCTAGTTCAAATGCAACCACACTAAGATTCCACCTTAAGAATGTCACCTGAAAAGCATGATAAAAATGGTTGACTATCAAAATAGTTGGTGAGCTCTCAAGATTATGTACACAAAATGTAGTTTTAAAAAAATGAGTAGATGACCAAACATAGTTCCCAATTCAATATCAAGTTTCCAAAACAAGTCGTTAATCCAAACTGATTCAAATTTCCAAAGATAATTTTCGTTACCCAAAGTAACGTAATATAAATCAATGTATATGTATGTTATAGTGTTTATGCGAGGCACTACTTAAACGTATTTAGCCTAACCTTTCAAAACATCCAAAGAAGTTCCAATTGTATAGTGTGCCACAAACACTTAGTACTATGCACCCTTGTGCGGGGAGTGAGGAGGGGCTAATCTCCTAATAGCGCTATCCATAAGTACTAACGTCTCAATCCCGATGAGGGGGATAATGAGTTAAAAGTAGTGGCGGGTTCGAAGCATCAAACAACATACATATCAAGCTCAAAGTTCAAGTTTAACAAGTTCAAATCAAGTTTCATACGTTCAAAACAAGTTCAAGTTCAAATGTGCTCAAAAGATTAATTACTTAAAAGTAAGAGCATATTAAACGACACATCATGCTTTTCACCCCAAAACATTTAAAACATGCAAAAGGGTAATGTGAGAAACTCACCGTAGATAGGAGTATCGATCGAGAAAATCAACAAGAGAAGAAGAATGACAACAACGATCTCAACCGCGACCTATAATAATAGTGGTCCACGTATAAGAAAATATGATTATAAGGAAATGAAAATTTTGCAATGATATGTAATAATATATATATATCTACATGTGTAAAATCCTATGTCGAAGAATCCATGTACACGACACAACCTACTACTTCCACACTTACATTTTTCTGAAATTTTACTAATTTTTCCTAGTCGCTTGACGACGTTTAAAGAAACACTAAACGACCACAACCAACGCTCATCTCTCATTTCTAACCACCTATATGTATTTTTAGACTACTGCAATTTTCCCAAAAATTATTTACAAGTTTAACCATTTTTCAAAAATACCATAACACAAAGTGTCCGAAACAGGGTCTGCTGGAACATAGCTAATGTTCGACATGATCAGACCTACTTAAACTATACAGAAAAATATAGAAAAATTCTAGAAAATCATATATATTATGAACTTGCTATAGCATAAGTTTCATTGAAGAATATTATGTTTTCTTGTAAACATCCTTTGACCAACTTTTAATTACTAAAAATTCATGAGGCCTTTTTCGTTAAAAAGTAGACTCTTTGAACTTAGTTTTAGAATCAAGAAACTCTAGAAAAGCTTTTCGGATGACTTAGTTATGACATACGCAAGTTGACCCAAAATTCTGCGCAAAATCGGCTAATGCAGAATTTGACATAACTCGACTCCAAACTTCTAACAGACGTGAAGAATTCATTTTTAAGAGTCACAAGACGCGCCTTATACCGAAACAGAGCTAAGGACGACCCCTATCATTATTCTAAGTCAAAATCACTTTACCATATTTTAATCTTTAGCGAACTAAACGCCAAATTTTCTGCCCTAAACGAATGTCTTTCAACTCCTTCAAACTTCGATTTCAATCTTTGCCAACACCTCCAACACACTTAAACTATCCTATCATTCATACTAATCATCCTAAACTACCAAACACCTCAAAAACGCAACATGCATCATCATCAATGGATTCTCGACACAAAATCTAGTACATGCAACAATATATATAATTGATTAATGTAAAAGAGTAATAAATGGACTTACAAACACAAAGCAATGGAAGAAAAATCAAGGCTATCAAACCCTTGTGGGTTTTGGATTTGGCCGAACACCACAAAACAAGAACAATAACTCAAATCTTAATTTTGTTAGTCCAATCTTGTTAAAAACAACTCTGTTCAAACCCTTAATGATTTAATTGTACCCAATCTGCATAAAACTCTTGAAATCAAAATTTAATAAAATCAAGAACTTGTGACAATTTGATGCATGGTGATTTATGTTTGAAAAGGATGATGAGGGTTTAGTTTAGGAGTGATTTTAGATTGATTGGAAGCTACTTGGTGTAGTTTTGGTGATGGTGGTGGTGGTTTGGGGCTGTGGGTCGATGAAGCAGTAGAGGGGGAGGAAAGAGGGACGTTTTTTTATATATGTGTATTTTATGGAAGAGGTTGAGTGGTATTGGGATTATATAGGGAGATCTATTAGATCTAGCAATTTCCATAAAAAAATTAAGGTGTTGTTGGTTTGGCTATGGTATAACCGGCCCTTCTATTAGGCTTGGTTGTAGTTTTTTTTTTTTTTGAAAACTTATATTATATGGTTCTTGGGCCCAATTGTTAAATTAACTAGTTATATTTTGTAAAAACACGATTTTGACGCGGTTTCGGCCAAACGTGGATGAAAGTCGAAAGAAAGTACTAAAATAAAATAATTAAGCTCTTGAAGCTAAAATATGGAATTGTTGATTTCTCGGTCGTAAATATCCAAAGTAGGACTCACGAATGATTAAAACGATGATTTTAATAAAAACCGGTTAAAATAATAAAATAAATTCTATAAAATTAGTTAATAGAATTTAAAGCTCGGGATAAACATTGACTTGAAACTCGAGTTGCACCAAAAACAAGCGTTAAATGCTAAGAGTAATGTAACCACATAAAAGTGACTCCTTAACTAATTAAGAGAGTCAAATATCATACGTTTGCTTTCGGTTACTGACCTCAAAATTGACGGATGTCACAGTTTTCCCCTGTTAAAGGGAATTTTGTCCTGAAATTTTAGTTGCTCGTCCTAAGCCGTAGCGCTCGCGAACAGTTGTGGATACTTGCGCTTCATCTCGTCTTCTCGTTCCCAAGTAAACTCTGATCCTTGTCGGGAGTTCCAATGAACTTTTACAATAGGAATTCGACTCTTTTTCAGCTTCTTGACCTCATGGTCCATGATTTCCATAGGTTCTTCAACCAAATGTAGTTTGTTGTCAATCTTGATTTCTTTTAGCGGTACGTGCAAATTTCCGTCGGCCAGGCATTTCTTCAAAGCCTACAAGGTCTTGTGGCAAACGCAGCCGATAAGCTACTGGACGAACTCGTTCAATAATTTCGAACGATCCTATGTATCTCGGTGAAAGCTTTCTTATCTTACTGAAACGTACCACGCCTTTCCTAGGCGATACCTTGAATAGTACTTTATCACCGACACTGAACTCTAACGGCTTTTGTCTATTGTCGGCATAGCTCTTCTGGCGATCTTGTGCGGCTTTTAATCTTTCCTTGATTTGCACAATCTTATCAGTAGTCTCCTGGACAATATCCGATCCAATTAGCTTGCTTTCTCCTACTTCTGCCCAAGCTATGGGCGTTCGACACTTCCTTCCATACAATGCTTCAAAGGAGCACATTTCACGCTCAAAGGGTAAGTGTTGTTGTATGAAAATTCTACTAATGGTAGATGAGTATCCCAGTTTCTACCAAAATCAATTGCATAAGCTCTAAGCATATCTTCTAATGTTTGAATGGTACGCTCACTTTGGCCATCGGTTTCGGGATGGTAAGTTATACTTAAATCCAGTGGCGTTCCTAAAGCTTTATGTAGTGATTGCCAAAATCTTGATGTGAAATAACTGTCACGATCAGATATGATTGACACAGGCACACTGTGCCTTGATAGGATCTCGTTGATGTACAGTCTTCCTAACTTTTCTGGCTTGTAATCTTCACGAACGGCTAAGAAATGCGCAGATTTGGTCAGTCGATCGACAATGACCCAAATCGAGTCGTGTTCGCTACGGGTTCTTGGTAACTTGGTTATGAAATCCATTGTGATATTCTCCCATTTCCACTCAGGAATCTCTGGTTGTTAAAGTTATCCCGAGAGTTTTTGGTGTTCCGCTTTGACTTTAAAGCAAGTCAAGCACTTACTAACATACATGGCAATGTCCTTCTTCATTCCGGGCCACCAATATAGGCCATGTAGTTCATAGTACATCTTGTCGGCTCCAGTATGTACGGAATACCTTGTAGCATGGGCTTCATTCATTATCAAAGTTCTAAATTGCCATGAACTGGCACCCAAATTCGTTCGGCAAGATATAATCCGCCATCTTCTTTTCTCTCAAACTGCTTGTCCAATCCTTTCAACATTTATGTTGGAGTGTTGACGCCTTTGGAAGCTTCGCTCTGAGCTTCCAGTATCCTAGCCTTAATGCTAAAGTGAATTGTCATGCTCATAGCTCGAGCTTGTCTCGGTTTCAACCGTTCTTTCTTACTCAATGCATCAGCTACTATGTTGGCTTTACTTGGATGGTAGCGAATCTTGCAGTCATAATCGCTGAAAAGTTCTATCCATCATCTCTAGCGCATATTTAATTCTTTTTGATCAAAAATGTGTTGAATGCTCTTATGATCGGTGTAGATAACGCTCTTTGTTCCATACAAATAGTGTCTCTAGGTTTTGAGAGCAAATACTACTACGCCCTACTCTAAATCATAAGTGGTGTAGTTCTTCTCATGGAATTTGAGCTGTCTGGATGCGTATGGTATCACTTTGTTTCTCTACATCAAACGCAACCAAACCCTTGATTCGAGGCGTCACAGTAAACTACAAAATCATCTGCGCCTTCAAGAAGTGCCAGAATCGGAGCATCACACAACATGTCCTTCAGTGTCTGAAAGGCGTTCTCCTGCTCATATCGCCCCACTCAAATTTCTTATCCTTTTGAGTCAATAGGGTGAGAGGCTTTGCAATCTTCAAGAAGTTTATGATAAATCGCCTATAATATCCCGCTAATCCTAAGAATGAACGGATCTTGGTTGGGGTCTTTGGGGGCTTCCAGTTCTTTACTGCTTCAATTTTACTAGGATCGACATGTATACCTTCATTATTCACTACATGTCTGAGGAAACGAACCTCTTGTAGCCAAAATTCACATTTCGAGAATTTCCCAAACAATTTCTCCTTTTCAAGCAACTCCAGTATCAATTTTAGGTGAACCTCATGCTCCTTTTTGGACTTTGAATAAATTAAGATGTCGTCAATAAAGACAATGACAAACTTGTCAAGATACGGCCTACATACGCGGTTCATAAGGTCCATGAACACCGTAGGGGCGTTAGATAGACCAAAAGGCATGCCCGTGAATTCAAATTGTCCGTACCTTGTCTTGAATGCAGTTTTGGGAATATCTTCTTCGCGTATTCTCAACAGATGATAGCCGGATCGAAGGTCTATTTTCAAAAAATACCGTGACCCTTACAGTTGGTCGAACATGTCATCGATCCTAGGAAGAGGGTAGCGGTTCTTGACAGTTAGCTTGTTCAGCTCTCGATAGTCTATACACATACGGAATGAACCATCCTTCTTCTTAACAAACAAGACTGGGGCTCCCCAATGTGAAGGGCTAGGTCGTATGGAACCTTTTTCTTGGAGCTCTTTAAGTTGGTTGGACTGTTCTTGCATTTCCGTAGGTGTCAAATGATAAGGTGGTTTCGCAACAGGTATAGCTTCAGGAATAAGATCTATGCAAAACTCTACCTCGAAGGATGGGGGTAAACCCGATAAATATTCCGGAAACACGCCAGGGAAATCACGTACAACAGGGATGTCTTCGAGTTTCAGCTCACTTGCTTTCACAGTCTTCAACTATTTTAGTTTTCCTTCCGGATGTTCTCCATGAACTTCTAAAATCTCTCCGTTGGATAACAGAATTTGGACTATTTCCTCAAAGCAAACTATCTCAGCTCTAAGCTTTTGACAACCAATCCATTCCTACGATCACGTTGAAACTACCATGACCAAAAGGAATCAAATCGATGATAAATGCTTGACCTTCTAGTTCAAATATACTACCTCAAACAATCATATTGGTTACTACTTTAAGACCGCTAGCTATTTCGATCTCATAACCGGGGTTTACGACACTAGGTTTTGAGTTAATCAAGGGAAAGAAGTCGGTAGAAATAAAACTAAAATAGGCATCAGAATTGAATATTTACGGTAGAAGATGATCGATGAAAGAAAAAGTACTCGTCATAACGTTTGGATCTTGTTGAGCTTTAGCGGTACCTATGTCGAAGGCACTATCACGTGCCTGATTCTCATTGTTCCCTTGGTCGTGATTTCCTTTGATAGCTAGCGCAGGGTTTGGGCGATTCAGACTTGTATCCGTTCTAGGTTTGTAAGATACAAATGCACAATAATTGGTGTCCAAAATTCGTTCATGTGTTGCGCAATGTTTCATCTTGGAGACATGGTTTTAAATTTGTCCACAATATTTGTTGAGTAAGTAATTTGACCAAAGTATAGTTCGAGTACCGTGCATTTATATGATGCAGCTTAAAATGAAATAACATTCTTTCAAACATAGTTGCGACGAAAGTTTATATAGAGAAAAAGATAAATGTTTTCACATATATGGTTTCAAAACTTCCATAATAATTGTTATCTAAAAAGATATGTCTGCCAAAAAGTTTGTATTTCGTAGTAACTTATAACAAGGTTCGTTTCTTAACATAAATCATAATAAAAAGGTTTTTGACCAAAAATGTATTTCAAGTAACATAAAATATAAAATTTTATCATTATTATTGTTATTAATATTATTATTATTATTATTATTAGTATTTTAAATTAAAGTCGAAATAATGATTTTTGAAATTTTGAGTCGTAATAAAGTTTTTCTTTTCAAAAAAAATTGAAGTCATAATAACTAAACACAATGAAACCGGTCGAAAAGAAATTTATATATATATATATATATATAAACATTTTTCCTAATGTTGGTTGAGTAATAATATTCAACAAAATTTGATGTTTACATGTGTCTTATAATACATAAGTTTTGACACTAAACGATGTAGCCGTTGAAAAATACTAGTTCATCATGTTTTTAAAAAAGGAGTGTTCAAAAGTATCTCACCTTTACATGTTTTGTTACCAAAGGACTTCGACTCCTCCAAATAAGTACCATCTCCGAAACACGAATGCTAGGACAATACTTGTTATCATGGTTACACAATTAACCAGTATCAAGTATAAGGTTCTCGTTCTCGTATCAATCATTTTATCACAAAAGGGGTCTTCTATGTGATGGTCATACAACCAAACAACTAGAGTGATAACACTCTAAGGCGAGTTCCTCCTAAGGCAACTAATGACGTAATCCATCTCATCGAACGTCTTCAAGAACGAAACATTTAAGTAAAAGGTTTTCACGATAAAAACGATGTCAGCCCACATAGTGGATGAGAAATAGTCGTTTGCAATACGCACGGTAGGGTAAGGACAAAACACCGCGCATTTCTGCTTTCAGCCCTAGTCTCTCTATAGTCGCGTTGCATCCATGTTGTTTGAGTATCCACATCCAAACATCCAAGCCTCACCCATCCTCGAGTGAATTCTTCAAAGGTCTTAAGCCATGTAGCAACTTGAAGCATAATTTCACAACTCATTAAACAAGAATTGTCATGAAATTAAGGTAAAAGTTGGTAAAAGGCCCAATGTTTTTGAAATTTTGACTCAACTTTGGGGTCGCTTACATTAGAAGCCAAAACGGTTGGCTTAATAGCATGACAAAATAAAACGGAGGCGTGATCGGAATATAGGTCGACAAAATTTCAAATAGCGAAAGAACGAACATCTCTACATGTCATGCATATATAGTTCACCTGTTACTCGTCTTGGGCTCTGACTCAGAATCTATCGACGAGTCCTCCTCAAGGTGTTATGCAGAGTAAGGGTATGAAAAGTAGTTAAGTGTACGTCGTGACTCACTCGCGAAATCATTAGCGTACAAAGACGATCTATAGGACATATTGTGACTGTGATGGTGTCCATAATAACAAGGTGCATAGGGATAGTGTGACACTATAACGATAGTAACCGATGTGAAAGCAAACTCAGAACATAAATGGATCAATCAATATAAGCATGATGCACTAAAATCAAATGGTGGACATCTAAAAGCATGCATTGTACGGTGCACATAATTCCTAGTATGCTTTTCAGTGACTAAAGTTGAAAGTCGGTTATTAAACTTGTTTAAAATAATGACTATACCCAGTGTTGCATGATACTCCCTGAATTAGACATAGTTGATCAAGTTATGTCTAATTTAGGTCTAATGATGCAACCACTCGGACTAGTCGACCCATTTCATGTTCGGTGTTTTTTTAGAAAAAGAAAATCATTTTGGTTATAGTTCGAATTTTTATTTTTTGAAAAATCGGCGTTCTCTATAACCTTAGGCTCTGATTACCAATCTGTCACACCCCACCAAGGCGGAAATGTGAGGTGTAACATATTAATAAACATCACACAAGATGATAGATAAAACACCATACATGAATTAAGATAAAAGAAAATTATCCGAATTACAATATTTCTATGCACAAGTTTAAAAAGTACAAATGACAATAACTTGAAAGAAAGTAGACATCTTGAACATGTCCAATTACAATGCACTAAGTTTCCACTTTATGAATGTCACTTAAAAAGCATGATAAAAAGGTCAACTATCGAAATAGTTGGTGAGCTCACAAGATTATACTATCGAAATAGTTTTAGAAAAAGAATTGATATCCGGTATTAGTTTGCCAATTCAATGGCAAGTTATGAAAAACAAGCCAAGTATCCAAAACAACTCAAGTTTTCAAAATAGTTCCCGTTACATAAAGTAACGTAATACAAAATCAAATCGACATATATGTATGCTATATTGTTCATGCGAGGCACTACTTAAACGTATTCAGCCTAACCGTTCCAAACATCCAATCAAGTTCTAGTTGTATAGTGTAGCACAAACACTTAGTACTATGCACCCTTGTGCGGGGAGTGAGGAGGGGCTAATCTCCTAATAGCGCTATCCATAAGAACTAACGTCTCAATCCCGATGAGGGGATAATGAGTTAAAAGTAGTGACGGGTTCCAAGCATCAAACAACATACATATCAAGCTCAAAGTTCAAGTTCAACACGTTTCCAAAGTTCAACAAGTTCAAATCAAGTTTTATACATTCAAAACAAGTTCAAGTTCAAATGTGCTCAAAAGATTAATTACTTAAAAGTAATAGCATAACAAATGACACATCATGCTTTCCACCCCAAAACATTTAAAACATGCAAAAAGGGGAGTGTGAGAAACTCACCGTAGAGAGGAGTATCGATCGAGAAAATCAACAAGAGAAGAAGAATGACAACAACAATCTCAACCGCGACCTATAATAATTGTGGTCCGCGTATAAGAAAATATGATTATAAGGAAATGCATATTTTGCAATGATATGGAATAGTATGTATATATATAGTTGTCCCATACGAATTTCTTCACTTGATTACCCGTAATAGTCGCGACTGGCTTTGCCTTAATCCATTTGGTAAAGTAGTCAATGGCCACAATCAAAAACTTGACTTTGCCTGGACCTTCCGGAAAAGGTCCGGCTATGTCGATCCCTCATTTGTAGAATGGTCACGAAGACGTGATGAGGGTTAAGTTTTGTTGCGGATTTCTTGGAATGGGGTGATGGACTTGGCAGTCATTGCATTCCCTTATTAGTTTCCGCGCGTCTGTGTGCATCGTTGGCCAGTGATGTTGAAGTTTTATATACCCAAAATATATATAATATAATATATAATACGTATATTTAACCGGGTAAATATGATCACCCGGGTCGTTTCCCCAACGACTAGTGAAATTGAAACCTCGTTTAGGCTTGAATTCTTTGAATGAAGCAAAAATATTTTTGATAATCTATATCTACTAAATAAAAGCAACAATTAAAATTGAACAATTGAAGGTAATTAAACAAATACGGGAAACAAACAAAACGCGACAATTAGGAAAGTAGACTAAAATTAATCCCTAAAATTGCAAATTAAAATTCTAAACCTAAGATAGGACAAAAGAAAATTTTAGGAAAAAGAAAACATTTTTTTTTGATTATTTTTGAATTTAATATGAATTAAAAACTATTTAAGACTAATTAAATCCTAAAAAATATAAAAATTAGAAAATAATTGAAATTGTATTTTTACTAAGTAAAATAAGTAAAAAGAAAATTTTAGAAAAAAGAATTACTATTTTTGGCTTTTTAGATTAAAAGATATGATTTTTCTAATATTTAAACTAATTAAAAACTTTTAAAAGTAATAAAAATATTAAAAAATATAATCCTAAAAATTTTATAAAAATTAAACTAAATACAGAAAATATGCAGAAATTTATTAAAAATAAAAACCCTAATTTTTTATCTTTTAATTAAAGTTTAATTAAACTAATTAAAACTAAACCCTAATTAATAATTAAAACTAATTAAACTATTTAATAACTAAACTAAGGACTAACGATGCAAGGACCTAAAGGACTAACTGGGAAACTAACTATCTAACGTAAGGACTAACAGAAAAACAACTCAAATTAAAAAGTTACACTACCTACCCTGAGAGCCCAACCCGATTACAAACTAAGTCCATTAAGCATTTGAAAAAAAAAACTTAAAATGAAAAACTTAAATAAGCAAAGTTGTAGAAAAAGCTGGAGAGAACAATTTTAACAAAAGCACTATGGTCTGAAACCCACTAATAAGCTCTTAAACAGCTTATTATTAAGTTGTTTACAGAAACAAGGGCTTATCCTTGGTTTTTGCTAAATAAGCTGCAAAAAGCTCAAAATAAGCTTAAAGTAAAATCTAAAAGCTGTTCTAAATTCCCTAAGATGTGCTTAAACTAATTAAGAAAAGAAACAAAAGCTGGAAACACTTTTAAGCTACTGAAAATGATTATGAAAATGGCTAACTCGGGAATTAAGCTAAAATGCACAAAATCAAATTAAGCTAGAAAGCTCAAAAAACAAATCTAGACTATGAGCTTCTGAAAACTTGTTAAGCTACTTAAAAACTAACTATTTAAGCAATAAAAACTACAACCTTAAGCTAGAATTCAGATTTTAGAAACTAGATATTTAACCTACTGTTTTTGTATTTTTGGCTGTTTAAGCTGAATTTTGACAGCAAAATAAGCTAGGACAATAAGCTAGAAAATAAAATGTAAGTCTTAATCTATATAAAGCTATAACTAAACTATAAAATACTAAAAGATAAGCTACTAAATCCTAACATTGCTGGCTTAAATTGGGGCTTAAATATCAGCAGTACTAACTTTTGTTAGTACTGCTGGTGCAATTGGCAATACCACAAAGACAAAGAGTGCAGGCTAATCTAAACACACTCAAATGAGTGTGTATAAACACAATGCAAGCAAAATCCAAGCCTTAAGGGCTTTGGATCAAAATTTCACAAGCAAAAAGAAAGGCACAAGGTACCCTGGTGCTGAGAAGAAATATTAAGCCATAACCTTTTGAAAATTAAAATCTAACTTTTAAAATCTGTTTTCCTATTGATCTTAAGTGATATTAAAACTGACTCAAGTGTTTTGCACAAAAGCCTTTGACTTAATGAGGTCAAAGAAGCTTATTCCAAACACCCCTTTCAGAACTTGACAGTTTTGAGAAAAGCTTTTAAAGTGAAATCTAATGAACAAGTATTAACTACCAGATGATTTTTAGCTTAAAACAAGCTTAATAAACATGAATTAACAGCTGAATTTAACTAGAAATCAAAGATCTATATTATGCTATCTAATATTTTTGGTTTTTAGGTTTTTTAGACAGAAACTGAAAATCTAAGATTAATATCTATAAAGCTAAAAACATATGAAGATTTATAACTACTAAGCACTAGAAGAGATAAATAAGCACAAATAAGACAATAAGCTAACAAATTAATAAGCAATGAGGCAAATAAGCAAAGATCTATACTAATGAACTATTAAATGCAAATTATAAAAGCAATTAGAATAAAGGAAACTTACTTTAACCTCTAGCTAAACAAGAGGTACCAAATTTGGCAGCTACAAGCTCCCTAGCTTATTAATAAGCTAAGGTATGAGTCCTTGGGGATCCTTCCTTTATAGATCCCTCATCCATAAGCTAATAATCCCAAAATGCAAAGGTAAATATATGTTAAACTGATTTAAAGTTTAGATATGATTAATACTGAATTAAATAAGCTCTATTTCAGCTTATAGATTGAAAGAGCTTAAAATGAGCTTATTAGCTTATTGAGACAATTTGGCTTATTAAGAGAGCTTATGAATAAAAAGAAAAGAGAGCTTATAACTGACTTAAACTAAATTTCATTAAAAAGAGCTGAATTACATTACTTAAACGAAATTACAACTGATTTAAAAAACTACATTAAGCTTAAAAACTATGCTAGGCTAAAAATATAGAAAAGGAAAAAGAAAAAAAGACATCTTGTGTGTGTGATGAGAGGATCTATTTATAGCCCGAAGCTGAACATTCTAGGCCTTTGCTTGCATCATAAATCTCTGCCATTCATTTCCCAATCATTGGAGGGCTATTGTAAGCCGTTGGATCATTTCTTGGGATCACATGGATTGCCAAGCTGGCAATCCTTGATGTGACCTTTGTGTTACTTCTGTGAGAGGCTTTAGTGTAAAATCGTCCTTCCTTTGTGCTTTCTCACTTCCCACGTGGCCTTCCAAGATCTAGTGAGCCAATGAGGGCTCACTTATGACGTTTTTACTCTGCCAATGTGTACTTAATCCCACGAATTGTCCTTCTTAACCTTCAATTTCTATTTGCCCCTTGATGTAAATGGAGGGTGAATTGGGGAAGACGAATGAACAGTAATTGTTCATTCGCGCCCTTTTTTAACTGCTTGGGTAAAAATCAGTTGAACTTTGGAGTGTTGGCAAGTTCAGTCCTTGTCTTTGATAAGTAAAGAATTAAGTGTAAATAACACCTTTGAAAATGGCAGGAATGGTCCTTGTGTTTTAAAGAAAAGGAATTGGACTTTTATTTTGGGCTTTTGTCTTTTTATGGTTGACTTTTGTTGACCATCTTTGACTGAGGTATTGACTTTTCTTGGCATTGGCTTGATAACCCGGCTATTTTTGTGCTCTTCCGTTTCCCGTGTTCGTGATTGCTTGTTTTTTGACTGTTTCCTTGTGATTTTTGATATATCCGTACCTGCACACACAAAACACAAATACAAGCATATTTTTGCCATTTTTGGTCTGTTTTGGGTTTATTTGGGTTATTTTAGGTACAAACGGATATGTGTATTTTACACTTATCAAAATTCCCCAAACTAAACGATTGTGTGTCCTCACGCAATATCACATGCCTTATAACCAAATACCTCGAAACTTCCCCAAACTAAACCTTTGAAAAGTAGCAAAGA
>BQNB010130143.1:4931-18991 GCA_026074375.1 Tanacetum coccineum | reverse complement strand
AACTGTGTCATCATCTCTTCTCTACCAACGACTAATTATCGCGTGTTTGCTAACACCGTATAGATTGCTTTTGTTTCTTGAAGAAAAAAAGTAATCGATCGTTTAAGGTTTTTGTTTGATATTTGGTTATGGACTTATGATAAGTATTTATAGAAAATCAAGGGAAGGGTTATTAGGTAAAATTTTTTTTTTTATATTTGGGTGTTTTGTGTAAATTATGGTTTGTTTCCATGTATTAACAAAGGCGGTATATTAAATTTGGAGAATGCACTTTCCTTTGTTAAATTACTTTATTTGGTAACAATAGTTTCCAATTTCTTTTCCGAATACATTGCGGGATTTAAACTCACCGTTATACAAACTTAAACCTGGTAAATCAATACTTTGCGGGATTTATTAGACATGTTTTCGTTCATCATTGCAAAAAATTAAAACTTATTATAAACTTGATACTAAGCTGGAATTTCTAGCCTAATTAATACTAACATTATTCCCGCAAGTGAACATTGTTAAGCAAATCATAATGTTAGCGGAAGTCCTTAATTCGCCGAATGCATCATTAGTTTTCATCTAACAGATTGTGTGCCAACAACCAACTTAAATCGATTAGGAACTGTCTAAAAAGTACATACCACAAGAGAATTGCATAGAACAGTGATCATCTCCCTAATCATCTTCGCCAATCATGTCATTGCATCAACAACTCACATTGCCTTCACTCTAGTGATTTTTCGATTCACACGGTATTTCCCTATGCCGTCAAACTCATGTAGTGTTGTTACTTGTTCCAGGCTCGAATCATGAACTCTGTATATCAAGTGATGCTTTCGTCGCCTATGATATAAGTTCTAAAAAAACAAGTTCTCTATAGCAAAGCACATACTTTTATAACTGATATGAAATGAAATATTAATCACTAAAATAAATTATTTTATCAGCTACAACTAACATTGTTGACACTTGAGTATGACATGTCAACGAGAAAATTTTCTATTATGCATCAAGAAAAGGTATTGGGCATTCCTGCAAAAACCAACAACAATGAAGCACACGAATGGTTGAATGTTTCCGATTCATATTTTTGATAAAGAAAAGAAGTTGCCTCCCATGATAGCACGATAGTTCCTTTAACGATACTGTATTCACGTGAAGCTCGTAAAATGGGTCAATCTTGTGGTATCATCCATGGGTGATGGGTATGGATCCTATGGAGAAGTGATGCCAGATAGTATTGCATAAGCCGTATAATTTTTATTAGGCTCATTCAATAAAGAAGATGAGTAAATTTTTTTGTGTAATTTCTATTTCAAGTAACCAACATTTTTAGACTGAAAAAATGGTCAAAATCTTGATCAATCTTCAAAATTTTCGATCAAAGATACTGACTTTCGGTCATATTGCTGATGTGGCGGGGAAACTTTCGACCATGTTAACTTATCCTGACATGGCACCTGAAACTCATTATCGTAAAAAAAAAAGTTTAAAATTTTGATGGTGTTTCGGGCATAAAATAATTATGTTACCAAAGACAGACCATAGTTGGTTACGTTTTCAGTTTTAGTGCAATTAGCCCTGTAATATTTGTATAATTCACTAAAGTTTTGTATTCGTGTTTTAAAATGTGATGTAGAGGTGGCGGTGGTGGTGGTGGTGTGCTGCTGCTGATTCATCATGGCATAAAAGCTGCAATGGATTAAAGAAAACAAATTTGATAAATGATTATATTTCATGTGGAAACTATCTTAAAAAACGGGGGCTATGTTCAAAAAAGCCAGCTTGCAAGATTATTATTATTATTATTTTTATGTACGTTGTGAGTTTGGAAGTATAAAGGGTAAAATGTGTTCACCAGGTTCCGTTTTTTGACAGCTGCAATACATTATTGAATACGAAGAATTTGGAAATCGTCAGATTAAATCATATTTTGATTCGAGTATGAAGTATTCGCCTTATGATAATATATTCGAGAGTAAGAGAAAAAAACATGTTGCAAGTGTACTTGTTCAGTTTTTTTAAAGACGAAGATGACCGGGGCCATTTTGGTGATGGCGGACGGTCTGGGCAGTGTGAAGAACAACATAAAAATAAGCATTCCTGATGGGTCAAGCTAGATGCAAGTAATGGATCAAAGTGTATTTTTGTTAGGAGTCAAAATGGGTCAAACTAGGTTGACCCAAGTTGACCCAGAATTTGTCCCATTTGTACATTTTATTTATCTATATGAATTGATTGATGTATACATAATTTATGAACTCATGTTTTTTTGTTACCATCAACACAACTATAGTCAAATTAACAATGATTTCATAACAATGGTTATTTAGGGAAAAAAACAAAAAAACATAAATGAACTAAGAAAAACAGAGTAATCCATACAAAGAATCACTAATAATTTCATAAATTATTAAAGCTTCAATATCAAAAATTATTGATTTAAATTTAATTTTGAACCAATACTAAATAAATTAATGTTGTCGACTACATTAATAAAGCTTCAATATCAAAAATTATTGATTTAAATTTAATTTTCAAAAATAGCACGTATTATTAGTCCGGTTAGAAGCTTATGGGAGAAAAAAAGCCACAAACTACACTTATGAGCTCTTAAGATTTCCAACTAATCCTTGTTTAGCATCTAACTCATAATTAACTCTATCATTTCTCGTTCTTCGCGAAGATCCGCGAATGCTTAGTCTAAAAGTTAAGGAACAAGCTAGAGCTTAACACGCTCGATCCACCGTATTATTAGTCCGGTTTAAGCTTAATTGGAGAAATAAAGCAACAAACGACACGTTATGAGCTCTTAAGATTTTTGGTTCCACTAATCCTGTTAGGCATCTAACTCAGAATACTCTATCATTTCTCGTTCTCCCAAAGATCCGCAAATGCTTAGACCCAAAAAGTTAAGGAACAAACTAGAGCGCCAATACCTCATCGAGTTCAAAATTTATTCCTTTATTCTAACACCAGAGAAAGTCAAAAATTGTGACAAAACACTTATTTTATTTTTGAAATTTTTTAATTTTTTTAATTTTTTTGGTATTTTGGTGGTAAAAACGAGATTACGTGAAAACAATGTCTGCAGGCACAATCAAATCGATAGATCGCCCCCATACTAGAACCGAACATTGTCCTTAATGTATTAAGAAGGGTCTCTACGTAAATCCTAAGCCGTTTATTAAGTATGCTTAAAGATAAATGTTAGTCGATAAGATTGGATATTGGATTCCTATAATGAAGCTGAGGTGTGAAGCTCAAGTGAACGAAGGACAAAACCACGAGCACGAGAGGCTTCAAAATCTGGGCAATCCTGGACATACATCACAAAACACAAAGCACGAGAAAAGAAGAGACGAGCCTCCTCACAACACACTTATTCATTACTACTATTATAATTATATAAGGATAAGCATGGGTTGCCACCCACGAAGCGCTTGTTTAAGGTCACTTAGCTTGACCCGATCCCCCCATACTTGAGCTGGTCAAGGGGGATAGAAATGGAGACACGGAACATCCAAAATACGGATGTCCTCTTCATTAGAGCAAGGAAAAATCTCCATCGGGCTTTTAAAAATTTAATGACTTTGAAAGCTTTAGGGCCCCGATGAGATAATTCCGGGAGAAGAGAAGTATGAACTCCTTTAGAAGTGAGAATCCCGGGGCTGAAAACTTTTTCCTTATTTTCGGATGAAAACAAGAGTAGAGTTTCAGACTCGGGAACTTCTTTGTGGAAAGGAAGTTCATAAAGAGGAGGATTAAAATCCTCAAGTATTAAAGAAGCATTAGATATGGATATCTTCTTTTCATTCTTATCCGGTGTTACTCGAATAGTGACTTCAAAAAGGTTCTCATGAATGAGTATACCCGGATTAAATACTTTGTCCTCGTTATTGGTTGAAGGCAAAGCATCAACCTTGAAAAAATCCTCATAGAGAACCGAGTCACACTCGGGGGAAGGAAGGAAATCACTTGATCAAGGGGGATCAAGTTCATCAATCAAGAGTTTAGACTCTTTGATTTTATCTTCCTTGGAGTTAAATGGATCATAATAAACATCATCATTATCGGACTCAAGTTCAACAATATCATCATCAACATCATCATATAATGGTGGAGATGAATAATCAAGAGTATGTTCATCAGTGAACATCTCAGGAATGGTATCAACAAGATCGTTATTAGGATCTGCAAGATTACCCTCATCAACTGAATCATCGAGAATAGAATCTATTTCCTTGGTAGGATCATGGTTAAGCAAATATTCTATTTTTCTAAGATCGGATTCGATATCAAAAGGAAGATCATCATTTCCCGTTGGAAATGTAATAAGAGCGAGTTCATCGGCGAACTCCTCGAGCAAATGGTCAGGAGAAGAAGAAGTGGCACTGCCACTTAATGAATTGATAACTTCCGGTGAAGTTAAATCGGTATGAGAAGAAAAAGTAGGATTGCCACTTAGATGATTTGTTGCAAACAAATCTTCAAGATAATCCTCATATGAAACATTGCAGAAATCAATCATGTTGATTAATTCTTTGTGAGGTTGGTTTGAATAGAAGTGCCATGTCTCATATTTAAGGTTAACCTTTCATCACCATCACGGAGAATCATTTCTTCTCCGTGAACGTCAATCAAAGCACGAGCGGTCCATAAGAAAGGTCTTCCCAAGATGAGGGGGACTCGAGGATCGCTCTCATAATCAATGATGACAAAATCAGTGGGGAATGTGAACTTTTCAACCGGAAAAAGACATATCTTGCAATTCCAGTCGGTGTACAAATTGCCCGGTTAGCTATTTCAAGGGTCATGCAGTGGAAATAAGCTCGGGTAAACCTAACTGTTTCCAAACCGAGAGTGGCATCAAGTTGATGCTAGCACCTAGATCGGCTAGGGCCTTGCACTTGAGCTCACTAAAACCACACGGAATGAGAAATTTCCTAGGGTCTCCAAGTGTCTCGGGTAACTTCTTAAGGATAACCGCTGAGTAATTTTCATTAATGGGTGTGTTTGCCAGCTCTAAAAGTTTCTCCTTATTAGAAAGGAGACTTTTAAGCATTTTTTGGTACTTCAGTATTAGAATTAATGCATCAGCAAGAGTGATATTGATGTGTAGTTGTTTGAACATTTGCCAAAACTTATTAATTTGGATTTCATTTTTGTCTTGCTATTCTTGGTTCATTCTTAAAGGATAAGGGATATAAGGGTGACAAGGATCCCTTTGGTGCACCACATAATTTCTTAGTGAAGGAGGTTTAGCTTTTTGGACAAGAGGAGGTGGGACCTTAATGGTATACTCAGCGAGTTCTGGGTCCGTTAAAGTCTCCTCTGCACGTTCATCCTCCTCCGGATTAATGAATGGATGAGGCATAGGAATGGAAGGTCCATCAAGAACAAGACCACTTTGGGTGGTGATGGCTTTCAATTCACCTTTCGGGTTAGCAATGGTGTTGCCAGGGAGAGATCCTGAACCCGAAGAAGAAGCGGTGTTTATTTGGAAAAAGCTAGCCATCATGTTCTTAAGCTCATTGGTTTGGTTAGACATTGAAGCTTGAATCGAAGGTTGCATTTCATTTCTTAACTCATTTTTCACATTGTTAATTTGAGCTTGCATGGCTTTTATATTAACCTCATTTATTTCGAGTGTAAAGGGCTTTCAATTTCACCCTTTGGGTTAGCAATGGTGTTGCTAGTGAGAGATCCTGAAACCCGAGGTAGAAGTGGTGTTTATTTGAAAGAAACTAGCTATCATGTTCTTAAGCTCGTTAGTTTGATTTGACATTAAAGCTTGAATCGAAGATTGCATTTCATTCCTTAACTCATTTTTCACATTATTAATTTGAGCTTGCATGGCTTTCATATTAACATCATTCGATTTATCTTAAAAAATTTCTAAACTCACATAAAGGAACACTTTGATTTGTTGAATTGGAAGCTATGATAATTTGCATTTTGGTTGAAATTGTTTCCCCAGTTATATCCTTAAGGTTGGCTAAAACAGTTTTGATTATTTTACCTATTTTGTTGAACAAAACCCGGTGGTCTTGTTTGATTAGCCACACCTGGAGGACGATAACCGGCATTACCCTGATTGTAGTTACCCGTGGCTACTGTAACGTATCCTTGGATATTATCCCGATATTCAGGAAAAGTGTTTCAATCGGCGGCGAGACACTGATAATAAGGATGAGGACCACCACAAGTAACACAAATCTCCTCAACAGCTTTTACGGAAGCTAGAGGTGGGGTAGCTTGAAATTGTTTAAGAATAGTCGTCATGGCGGTAGTCACAACACTCGTCTGCTGATTTACTACATGAGTAAGTTTGGCTATATCGAAAGAATAAGAATTACCATTACTTGATTTCACTTGAGAAACAATCGCTTTGTTTCATGAATTGCGGACTTTGGATTTGTTTTTAATAATCGTCAACACATCTTTAGTACTTCTTTCCAAAAGATTGCCACCGGCGGCGGAATTCAAGGAATCTTGATCGGCCGGGTTCAAGGCATTGTAGAAAGTATCAAGTTTGTGCAATTCGGTGAAACCATAATGATGACAAGTATGAAGGGGATCTTTGTATCGATCCCACGCCTCATGAAATGATTCGTCAAACTTTTGTTGAAAATTAGAAATTTCATTTCGAAGGTTTGTCGTTCTCGAGGGAGGGAAAATTCATTAATGAATTTGGACACGAGATCATCCTAAGTGGTGATAGAACGGGGGGTTCTTTTTCAAGCTACTGGCGGGCTGCCCTCACAAGAGAGAAAGGAAAAAGCATAAGCTTAATCGCATGATTCGGCACATCCTTGTATTTGATTGTGGAGGTTATTTTGTTGAACCAACGGATGTGGTCATGAGGATTGTCTTTCTCAAGTCCGAAGAATTGGTCCGAAGTCATCATATTAATGAGACTATACTTGAGCTCAAAATGCTCAGCAAGACTTGGAGGAACCACGATTGCCTCCGCATAACCCTCGGTGGGTGCACGGAGCAATTCCGTCATAGTACGTTGATCGGCCATCGTAACTACGGGTGATTCTTCAAGAGCGAACGGTTCGACTCTTTGATTAGAACTTCTACGATTACGACGTTTCGGGTTTGAAGTGGTTGGATTAGAAGAAGAGTTACCAACGATATTAGAAGAAGAACGAGTGCGCATGCACTAAAAAGATTAAAAGAAAATTATTTTTGGTTTTTTCAATAATTTCACAATTTATTTTAATGGACAAAACGAGATCGAATAACTTAAACCAATAATCGACAAGCTTCACGGTAGCTCTTTAAAAGTCAAACGCACAAAGGAGGCGCAGGATTAAGAAAGCGCTGATAGCTATTAAAAACCTTTCTCCTTTAGGGTCTGTAGATCAACGGGACAACCTCCTTATACCCTCTTAGAGTTTGTTTAAACTTTAAAAGTGAGTTCCGAACGTCGCTAGTGAACACAAATGCAAGTATTTGAATCTGTTGTTAGGAACTTATTTATATAAATCTCAAGATGCACGCATTATATTGATGATGATTTTTATTTCTTGATTAAGGACAAATTTTTATGTTTTTTATTTTTCTTGATTTTTTTTCTTATACTAATACTAATAAAAGAAAATAAAAAATATTTTTATGTTTTTTTATATTTTTAAATAAAATAAAATATTCACAAACGGAATAATAACTATCACACGAGGAAGGGTCTTCACAAACTAATCTTCAATACGAAACTATAAACGATCACACCTCCCCGGCAGCGGCGCCAAAATAGATATTCTCATTTTTTTTCTAAATAATAAAAATAATAATAAATAATAATAAACAGTAAATATAATCAATTATAGTACGATAAGTATGTTCGAGAATTCAAATCGATTCCTTTATGACCAAAACAAGATCAAAAAACGCCCCGGAGTCGTTTTCCCGCAGGCATGAAATTGAAATTCGAAGAAGTTTGTGATCTGCAAGCGATGAGAATGGTCTAACAATAATTTGGATTTCTATTTCTAATAATAATAAGCAAATAAAAGCAAATTAAACCTAAAACCAAAAGCAATAAATGAATTAAACCTAAAACGTAGACGGGAATGTAAAAACGCGAATAAAAAAAACTAAATTATCAAAAATATAAATCTAAATGAATTTTTTAGGGTTTTAATAGTCCTAAATTAACTAAATTAAAAGACATAATTAAGAAAACTTCTAAAAACGAAGACGTTAAAAAAGTTGAAAAATGAAAGAAAACGAAGAACGGGTACGAAACCCGAACTTTTAATAAAAACTGAAATTTTGCAAAAT
The DNA here is from genome assembly GCA_026074375.1 of Tanacetum coccineum. NCBI lineage: Eukaryota > Viridiplantae > Streptophyta > Magnoliopsida > Asterales > Asteraceae > Tanacetum > Tanacetum coccineum. The sequence continues at coordinate 10,708 of BQNB010130143.1, read as the reverse complement.
GAACCCAAACAAGCCCAAAACTAATTTCCTAAGTGCAAAATGATAGAAAGAAAATTTTGAAAAAAAAGAATTATATTTTTTGATTTTTATTATAATTTATTATGATTAAAAACGAATTTACTGAAATTAAATTATAAAAATACTAAACTAAGTTAATAAAATACTTGAAAAATTAAGAAAATTAATTTAAAAACTATTTTAAACTAGGAAAAGATAATAAATTTGAAAAAGCAATTCGAATAAGCAGTTAAATAAGCTAAAACAGCCTATGGCTTATTTGGCTAAAAAGCCCTTAAATAATTAATTGATGCTAAACAATAGCGGATGAGCTATGTGTAGCACACTTGGTTTATTAGGGTGTCTGTTGAGACGCTGACTTTGTTAAAGGGGAGTCTGGGATCAAGTCCTCGCCTCAAGCCTTTTTCTAAAATATTTTTTATTCCTTTTTTAAACTGGATAAAAACAATAAAAATATCAAACTAAAAAAAAGAACTTTTCAAAAGTAAAATTTAATAGTGAAATAAGCAGACAAAAAAGTGGGCAGAAACTAAACTTTATAAACGAACTGAAATGAAAATTGTGGCCAATAAGCAAATGCTACAACTAAAAAGCAACACAGTTAAACTACAAAACCTAATAAGCTATTACAAAGCATAAATAAGCACAAAGGATAAGCCAATAATCCTTAACAAGCAATAAAAGCACTAGGGCTTAACTAGATACCAATGGCTCTGGGGACAAAACTTGGTGCCTAACTTAAGCACAAAAAATGAACTTTAGGCTTAATGAGGCATAAGAGCTTAAACCTAGGCTTATGGGCTTTCTAGAAAAGCAAAGAACACAAGGCTTAAATAAAAAATAAACAAGAAAGAAAGGCTGAAAAGTAGGCTGTCACAAAGATATGCAGTTTAGAAAAGACAAAGGGGCATAAGCAGGCTTAAGAATAAGCAACCAAATAAGCTCCAAACTCAAGACTAAGCAAAAACAGATGGAGTGTGGCCTAAAATGAGCTTATGCTAAAAATTTTGAAAGCTAAAACCATCTTAAACTATCTGATATATGATAATGAAAAAGGGTGTTTTAAAAACCTTACAAAATGACTTGACAGTTGACAGTTTTTTTAACTATAACAAAAGGAGACTTAAAGAAAATTTTACTACTCTATCTAGACTCTAAAATGGGACACAAAAACTTGACTCACATACAGGATTTAAAGCCAAATCAATTAAGTTCTTACAAAACTGTTGTCACCACAGTTTTGAAAGAAACTTTGAGAAAAGCCTTAAAACAAATTTCCAAAATGAAAAACCTTGAAAAACATAATGATAACAACTTAAAAAGGATGTTCAAAGTGGCCAAGGTGACCCAAAGTTTTTAAAAAAACAGTTTTGACCCTTTTTCACTACTATCCCAAACACCCCTTAAAGAGTGAAAAATCAAATTTTAAGCTTATAAAGGCTGATTTAAGCACAAAGATTTAAAAACAGATAGCAAGCATGCAAAGTTAAGCTAAAATAAGCACAAAACAAGCAATAATAAGCACTGAAATAAGCCAAATAGCAATAAGCAGTTTCAAAAGCAATAAGACAGATTTAAAGGTAAAACTTAAAGAAAAGGCATATAAGCAAATAAAGAAAGACAATAAGCATGTAGAACATAAAATAAGCAACAAAAAACAGAAATAAGCAACAAATAAGCTCAGCTACAGTGAATAAGCCAAAAATGTAAAAATAGAAACTTACAAAGGTCCAAGCTTATGGGCAATGAAATAAGCTCTCAAACCAGCTTATACACACCTATATGCTTACCATAAGCTCTAAACCAATGGCCATCCCTTATAAACCATGCTCCTTGCTTTCTTGATATTTTTTTTTATATTTTTGTGATTTTTTTGGTTTTTTGACAAAAAATGAAATAAGCTTATATAAAGGCTGTTACTGACTTAAAAACTTATATAAAAGCTTAACACAAGTATTTAAAAGGCAAGATATTTAAATGACAAGAATTTAAAGAAAACAGTAAATTGCATAAAATTAAAGAACAAGTAATTTAAAGAACAGTAATTTAAATGACAATTTAAATTAAAAAGACAACATTAAAAATGATACAAACTTAGGTTACAAGCTTTTGACTTAAACACCAAAAATTCAAAGGAAAAAGTGAAACAATACTATGCTACTTATACTAAGATCTTGAGCCTTGAAGGTGCCATCTCATAGAGAGAGCTCGAGCATCTGTGTTTCTTGTGTGAATAGTAGCCAAAGTGATCTAAGCCATTGTTTTGCTTGGTCCCCAAAGTCATGATCACAACCTTCAATTTGTTATCTTCTTCATCCTTTTAGCCATGGTTTTGTGATTGTCCCAAGGTGTCTTTAGAGCCATTGTTGGGGTGGGAAGGGAGGTGATAATAGGTTGTTTAGGCCTGGTATGAACAGAGTTCTAAGGTGGAGGGACAAGGACAATTGAACAGAAGGGCCTGAAAACTGGGCTTTATGGTCTGTTTATTTTTGTTTTGAAGAAGGTGGAGGGAGTTTGGGAGGATGACACAAATGGCCCTCCATCTTGTAAGTTATATGTTGGCACACAAAAGTCCTTGTGGTGTATTGATTTTTATGAAATGGCAGGATTGGCCCTCATGGTGTAGGTTTGTATTACAATAGGCAGCCCTATATAGACTTAATGATGTTACTGTAAAAGGTGTTATGGGTTAACAGCAGTAAAGTACAATATGGCTTGGATATGCCGATGGTTAAATGTTTGATGGGCCAATATATGAGATTTGGGCCGGTTATGATTAAGTCTTCATATAATATACTAATGGGCTGACCCGGCCCATTAGATGGGTACGGGTGGCCCATTAAGTGTTTCTTCGATATCGGCTCCGGTTTTGACCGTTGACTTTTCGGGGTTGACCTTTGACTTTAAATTTTGTTGAATTTGGCTTCGATTTGACTTTGTCTTTTTACGCTTTTCCATTCCGTGCTCGGTTTTGTCCGTTTTTGCTTGATTTTTCGTCCTTTTCTCGGATATCCATTTCCTGCACAATATAAATGAAAACATACAAATACAAAGTATTTTTGGTACGTTTTTGGTCATTTAAGTCCGATTTTAAAGGTCAAGGGTATGTGTAATTAAGCACATACCAAATAGCAAATTCTAGACGAGATGGCTATCTTGGCTTTAAAGAGTTTTTTATTTTAAAGAAAAAATTGTCTTTATTAAGAATCATACCTGGGTTGTTGATGTGAAAGTACCACACTCGAACCAACTATGCTCAAGAAGTATAGTCATTTTTTACAGTTTTGACCCATTGTATGCTACAATGTATTTTACATATTGCTGAAGTTGGTGTTTATTTATAGCTTATAAGGATTTAATTAACTTGTTGGTTTGTTTTATATGTCAAAATTGTTATTTTCCCTTTTATCTCATGTATACTAAAATGTTTGTCAAATAAAAAAGCGTCGAAGTATAGATGATGACACTTTTCCTTTTATCTCGTGTATCGAAGAAATGTTCTTACATGTTTATGGCATCTGTGTTTGTGGTTTGGTGCATCATGTTACATGTTAAGGCATATTGCTGTATGATCAAGGGAACCTATTTGTTTAAGGGCATCTGTATGTTTAAGGGCATTTGTTTGTTTAAGGGCATCTGTTTGTAAGATTTAAGGGCATCTGTTTGTATGATTTAAGGGCATCTGTTTGTATGATTTAAGGGCATATGTTTGTTTAAGGGCATATGTTTGTATAATTATTGCATCGTTGGTCAAAGTTGGGCATCCATTTGTATGTTTAGTGCATCTTTAGAACTTGTGCATGTGTTTGTATATTTAGTGCATCGTTAAACATATTAGGGCATCAATAAGTACGATTAGGGGATCAGTGAGTATGAATAGTGCATCATGAGACATATTAAAGTATCATTGTGTATTTTTAGTGTATTTTTAGTGTATTTGTTTGTATGTTTAATGCATAGTTGGTCATAGTATGGCATCCATTTGTATATTTAGTGCATCGTTGTAACTAGTTAGGGCATTCATTTTGTATACTTAGTGCATCGATAAACATATTAGGGCATCAAATGAGTATGATTAGTGCATCATTAAACATAATAAGGCATTTGTATGTATGTTATACATGATTGCATCTGTATATTTTATGTTGAATTGAGTGATTAGTGATACGAGTTGTGTGTTATACATGACTGCAATGTCGACGATGCATAATTTCTGGGGGGAAGTTATTGGATAGTTGATTAAGAATGCAACCTAGGGGTCCAATCCCTACTAGATAGAAATTTTGAGTCCTAAACTATAGATGTGGGATGTATGAGAGATGATTTTTTGTGTTTGACTTTTTTGTATAATTAGTGCATAAAAAACATGTTACGACATCTGTAGTATAACTATTCTTTCATGATCTAACTATTTTCCTTCTCCTACAATCTGATCTGCAATAACAAACTTCTTTATATAACGTTGCTTCTATCATATCATATGATTAGAGAATCTATTTTGTGAGATTAAATCATTATAAATTCATTTAAGGCATCTATATGTTTCGTGAAATAGCATATAATTATTTTAAGGGCATCTGTTTATATGATTTAAGGGCGTCTGTTTCATTAAGGGAATTTATGTTGTTTAAGGGCATCTGTTTGTATGATTTAAGGGTATCTATTTGTATGCATCTGTTTGTATTGTTTAAGGACATCTTTTTGTATGATTTAGTGCATCATTTGAAATACTTGGACATCTATGAACACATTAGGGCATCATTCTGTAAGTTTAGTGCATCTGTTTGTATGTGTAGTGCATCCGTTTGTATGAACATTAGGCATCATTGTGTATATTCAGTGCATTTGTTTGTATGTTTAGTGCGTCCATTTGTATAAACATTGGGGCATCATTGTGTATGTTTAGTGCATCTGTTTGTATGTTTAGTGAATCCATTTGCATGAACATTAGGGGTGTATGTTTAGTGCATCAATGTTAATAATAAAGGTGCATCAATGCTAAAAATAATATTGCATAAATATAAAGTGATCTTATTTATAAAAAAAAAGATAGAATTCAACATGAAATTCATAAAAAAACATCTATAAAAATACTAGTGCATCATTATAGAGAATGAAGTAGCATCACAGTTGCATAAGTTGCAATGATACATGGAATGAAAAATATATTATATACACAATGGTACTTGACGCTACACACAAAGATGGCCAAAAATATAAGGATCAAACCAATGTGAGCTACAACCACAACCTGATAGGAAGTCATATTCAAACCAAAAACCCTCTTTTATGAACCCTTTATGGTTACATTGCCAGCCCTAGGCACCTCAAAAGCAAGATTTTGCTGAACTTGGATAGTTTAGAGACCGTATAGACAATCCGTCAACCAATTTGTTATAAATGTAGGCTTTTTCTAATGCAACATGTAACATAAACAATTTTTTCGCAACCATTTTCAGAATATAAGCGTCTTGCTCTTAACTCATGTCTGCATTTGGCTTGGACAATAAAGATTCACCACCAAATACGATGTAAAGCCCGATCCTTAACCAAACACGGTTGTAACTCATTAGTATCTTTAAGGCATTCTCCTTCATTCCAACATCAGTAACTATCGGGCAGTGAGCCTTTGTAACACCCCTATTTTCATAAATCTCAGCGGAAGGGTGGGTTATTTGGGGTGTTACGTCATAATATAACAACTCAAGCATAGAAAACGACTCGAAAAGAGACGTTTTTAAATACATTCATTCGAAATA
>BQNB010130142.1:0-18991 GCA_026074375.1 Tanacetum coccineum | reverse complement strand
CTATCTTATAAAAAAACTAAAACAAAATTCGCACATCTCACAAAAGACAAAGGAGACTCATTCATGAGTTCCACAAAATAAAAGATAAAAATTCCATTCATATCTCAAAATCATCACTATAGATCAAATCCCCGATCGCTAGGTTCGATCATTGCTAGACTTATATAATTCACTCGACATAGTGCTCATGAAAACCGCATAAAAGAGTTTTTAGGCATTGATATACTTCAAATAAGTGGAATCGTGAGCTTTGCGAGCATTGTCGAGCTTCGATTAAATTACACATGTATCCTTTTATATACATTTAATTACTTATTTTTCACAAAACCGAGTATAAACTACCTTGGAAAGCTTAAGAGGAACTTCTTGTTGGGTTTGTATAAAAAAATAAGACGGTGTCGATTGCATGAAAAAATTATGTTCTTACTTATGAATGGCTAGGTGTTGGATCTCTTCAAGCCTTGAATCTTGCAATTGTAGCCAAATGGCGTTGGCGATTCCATTTCGTACCTTGTCATCACGTACATTCATGAGAACTATGAGGGTCTTATTGTCAAGGCCGTCTCTAAATTTCTAAACTTTTTTAAGGCCCTGTGCGAAATTACATAATGAGACCTTTCGAATTTTATTTTTTGAAAATTTGTGAACGTCCTTCTGAATGCATTTCAATCTCGACTAAAAATGAAATGTCTTTTAAACCTCCTAAAGCTAGGGGTGTTGATCGGTTCGGTTATCGGGTTATTCGGTTAATTTTTTTTTTGAGTCAACCCGAAAACCGAACCGAACCGAACTAGAATTCAACCGAACCGAACCGAAAACCGAATTCGAATTCGGTTCGGTTCTCGGGTTGACTCGAATAACCCGAATTTCACTATTTTAAAAAAAAAATTTAATAATTACATAGATTTTTAGTAAAAAAAAATTATTATTAACATAAAAAGTGTTTTTTTTATATTATGATAACATTTTAATAGTATTTATATATATAAATATATATATAATTATATGAATTTGGTTTTCGGTTTGGAGTGTCAAACCCATATCCAACCCGAGAACCGAATTAGTAGTTCGGTTCGGTTCGGTTTTGGCGAATTCGGTTCGGTTATTTTCGGTTCGGTTCGGTTTCGGTTTTCGGTTTATTTGGTTTTTTCGGTTTTTATGCTCAGGGTTGGTATATCTAAAGCTTTATTTTTTAATTCCACTGAAACACCAATGGGCTTTGCTAATTACATAATATAGCTATTTTTGCTTCACTGTATTGTTTTATTCTCTTCCATATAGAAGAACTTTTGATTTCCCGACAAACTTTCATTATACTATTAGTTGTGTCTGTGTCTTATGTATCTAGGCGGCATGTGCTAAAGTCCCCCGATGCTTTTGAATTAATTTGTTCCTTGAGACCTAAAGTCCATGCTATATCCATGTATATATATATTGCTTTGCTAACATTTAACGTGTAACAATTTGTTTTCGATGTCCAAAAGTATTTGGATTAGTGTAAAATACACAACTGTAAATTATTCACAACTTTCTTCTCCCATTTGAGAAATATACAAGTGCTAAAGCATACAGACCGAGAAGATGGTGATGTTCTAGGAAAATCAGCAATACAAAAGTATAGCTCGAGTCAAATTTTTATCTATATATGGGGCAAGGCATGAAATATTTCATGCTGACTCGACCATGTGACTAAGCATGTTAATGGTGACTGGAAATGATGACTCAAAGGGCAATTTGGGAACATTTTGGTGACTAGGCAATAACAATATAAAAAACGAGGGTATTTTTGACATTTAGTATTATCCTTAAATCCCTGCTACAAGTTTGACCACATTGATTATTCAGTAACTCCTCCCCTATAATCACTCACAATGAATCCAAGATTTAATTTCAAAACATTCCAATAAAAATTCAAAACCTCCACCATTAAGGCATTATGTTTCAGTCAAACTTGCTTTGAATCGGATTTCATTCACAAAACAACAATCTGTCATTTTCCTAATTCAATCTCAACAAGTTGATTAAGCTATGGTTGAGTACATATGAAAAATCATATGTACGTATTTATTAAGGTAAACATAAGTGTTCCATCTTTTTATTTCTATTTGATTTTGGAATTGAATTATGGTTTATCTTTTTGATAAAGGAATGAGTGTTATCGTTTGATTCTATTTTACATTTATGTTTGATCGATTTAATTTGAGTCATAGGTGGATTTCGTGAGTTTGAATTCATCAGAAGTTCATGTTTGCAAATTCTTCCATCGTTTGTGAATTATATTGATTTAAGCATATGTTTGTTCATTAGCAAGATGAATGTTATAATTATATTAAATTTTGTATATACAGTGGAGAGACGGTTATTAGTCTATATGATCTAACCAAATAGTGCGGCCATTTTTTAAAGTTACAATCCCATTTTCGAATGTAATGACCTCATAATGTACAAGTCAATCCAGGGACTCCGACCGTGAGAGGCACATCATCAAGTGGTGCAGTGTCCATTCAATTGGATCATTTCACGCACGCTAAAGGGGTATATTAATTTTGAGCCAGAATGGTTCCATCATCTGACCTACATATCTAGATTGCGAGAGAATAGGCGGAAAGGGAGCACTCCCAAAGCAAAGCTCAGGTTTTGGTATTTTAGTTTTAATCGATTTCATTGCTCTTCTATTTTTATTTGTAGTTACTTATCATTAAAATTTATATGTTTACAGCTGGTTAGTTTGGGGTAATACAGCAGGCTTTGAGAAGGGTAAAGTGAGTGAAGCATGATACATTGATACTCTTGGTGAAACACATAACCACGATTTTTATGTTACAAAAAGGTATAGCTAGATGTAACACGCATAATGTATTCACAGGTATGTTTTTTTGACTGTTGATTATGGAATCCTTACATTTTGACAAGTTTAAGCATATAAGTTTTTCTGATGAACAGGCTTTCGAAATGATTGCAGCTAGACAGGTTATTTATGGAGTTTGATGGAGCTCATCTAGACATATAACGCCTATGTGGTCAGTTGACATATTTAATGTACTTTATTATTTAGCGTTTTCCACTTCAGTTTTCATGTCCATCTTTACTGAAGTGACTAATGATATTCATTTGAATGTAAAATCTATGAAGGTGTGATCAAGAAAGGATAATTTATAACCAATATTAATGCACAGAAGAAAATCAAAGTAAGTTGTAACTTTTGTAGATGACATGCATTATATTATGCTTTTTCATAAGATTTTACCAAAGCTTTTAATAAAAAATCTAGACTAGGCCCAGATGCATTCAGATTCGACAAAAAGTTAATTTCTCTTATGAAGCGAATAATTTGCAACACTTAGTCTTAGGTCGGGATTAAATAAGGCGTGCTTGTTATGATTTTAAAAAGTATGATTCGGAATAGAATAGTCACAAGCAACACCATTTGTTCTAATGAGTTGCAAGGGATTATTATTGTTTGAGATTTTACATAATGAGCAACTCAAGCTGATATGAAATAACAAAGAGACTAAATCTCTAAAATTGTGTATTGATCAAGTATGTCATCCCACTGTACATGCAGTGACTCAAAATTGCTAACTTTGTGTCCCAGTCAAAACAAGTCGGTACGGGGCGACCAAAAAAACCTTTCGTCTATAACCTTTTTAACTAATTAACATACATATTGTGTTTAAATTTGATTAAAAGTTTTACTGCATTATATCATAGGTAATATAGCATTTATAATATAAAACTAGAACTTTGGCCCCAATTTATAATATATTGTGTTTAGTTTATTCAATTTGAATGTAGGATTAGACTTGAAGGAAATATGGTGTTGGTTTGAAGCATGGAAATGAGATCGTGTACCAATATTTGAAGTATTGGTTGGGACCTAACACGGCTACAGAGGTGAAGCGGTATGGTGCAAGCTCCAAGCTCGATTTTTTGAGGTAAAGGGTTACCCCGGTAAATTTAGCTCCAATGGTAGATGAAAAAAGTTGAAAAGCTCCAAGCTTGATTATGCATTGGTATACTGGAATTCAAGAGTAGAGCATGAACACATAAGGCTGGTCAACAAGTTTTGGCAAGGACATATAACTTATGACATGTTTTCAGAAATTGGTCATTTTGCTATTCCATCCGCCAAAAAAGGAGGCTTGGTTTATGCTAATTTTTTGAACCAAACATTTACAAACACCATACACCCATTAGTATTTGAATCTTTGGAAACTCCTATATTCAATTGTTTTTTAAAATTATAACATTTTGTTGCAGGTCATAAAATATCGCTTTTTGCATCTTGATGTGAAACATGTTCTCTTTCATGTTGTCAGATCCGTGCTGTTATAGGTATGTTTTTTACTCCAATTTCGGCTGTATTTAAAGTTAAATGTGGCAAATTTGACCCGCACACTCATAAATGGGTCAAATGATGTAATTGTATGAACTGGACTAATTAGAATTGGATAATCATTTATAGCAAAAACATATTAATGATGTTTGTTTGCTCCTTTACTGTGTGGATCTATATGAATAAAGTTTATTCCAGCTACTCCTAAGCTAATAATTCAAAACTTATATTTGTCCCTTATATGCAGCATCCTCAAGACTGCTTTGGAAGAGAATATAATGTTCATTATCATATTCAGTTCCACCTTGCGCAAACAGACAAGCAACAATATTGTGACACACTTCTCGATGGTTGGATAATGTCACAATGCCCACGTGCAATTCAAGAGCTAAATCTTTAACTCAAACACGCTCTCAGGACCAATGAAGGAAAAAATGTTTACATTATGTAAACTATTGATTTGAAGGTGATAATGTGATATCAGTTACTTAGACTATTTTTATCAGGCCAAATTGGAAATGTTGGCATTTAAGCTTGGTGAGAATGTGCTATCGAGAAGTTTATTTCATTAATGAACATGTATCCCCTGTTCTTTGTTTGTTAATCACTCATTTTCTTTACTTCAGGAATTGCATTTATGTGCCTTAAATATATGTCATAACCATCATTCTATATAAAATTAGATACTTATAGGAGGGTTATAATGACACTGGAATTGACATTTCAGGATTGAAAGTGAACAATGGCCAAGCGCATCAACAAGTCAAGCAGGCTGAAACAAATCCACCAATGGAACTCTTATGACACTCAATAGTAATCTTTCTCTTTCTACATAAATGTTTATATCGGCATTCTGTAGATGGTTGTGAAAAATGACCTAACTGAACACCGGTATGTGAAACCACTAACTAGATAATACGCCTAAAATTTAATAAATGACTATCTCTGTGTACTTATTAAAAGCATTTTGCAGGTTTTGACTTCTAATCCATATCAGGATCAACATTATGCACGAATGATGACTTACAGAACACAGGTGAGAATGGGACACACATTTCATTGCAACAATACATTTTCATAATGATAGTCAACATTGATATTCTTTTATCTCATGAAAACTTTGATACCTGGAGAGGTGCATTGGTCCCTCATTTTGCAATACATTTCCATTTTTAAGCCAAAAAAGTCTTCTGACTCTTGTGTCAGACGTCATATTCACCTTAATTCGGAAGCAGTTTGAGTCATAGATCAATAATACTAGACATCCATTATCGTTTGAGTCATGGAAACTTTGTTTCTTAGCATATATTTGTGTGTAACTAAACGCTTCATTATCGTTTAAATATATATTATACTATATGTTTTTCAATTGTTTTTTTCATTCTTCTGCATTTTTTTTCATGAAGCTAGCCCGCCCATCTGGGCGGGCTATGAAACTAGTAGGGGTATATATCGTAACTTTCTGAAATTTATAACTAAAGGGGCTAAAAATGTCATTTTCTTAAAATTATAACTATAAGGACCTATTTTGCCTAGTTTCAAAGTTAAAGGTTTAAATTATATATACTTTTTATATAAAGGACTAAACTTGTAAAAGTTTATAAACCAGGGGTATATATTGCCAATTTTGCAAACTTATAAGATATTATATTTTTATATTAATTATAAAAATATATATAAATTATTCTAGCTTTTGAAGAAACTTAAAACTATAATGTATCACATTACTAGGGAGCTTCATGTAAGGGGTTTTCATTTGGGTATACGTTTTGACGAGTTTGCTGGATTTTCGATTTAAAGTGTCCTGGCTCCTCAAACGTTTACTACATGACCTCTGAATTATGATGGCCCAAACAGTGATACGATATTTCCATAATAAATCCAATCAAAATGATATTTCATTATGACATAAAACATATCCAATCAAACTAAGACTTGACATATTACCCAGGTTGTGTGACGAAGCCATTACTTTCATTTCATATACTTTTGCCATCAATCAGATTTCCCTGTACTCCCCTTTTTAATTATAAATATCACCACTGTCACCCATTTTTATAACAAACTCTCCTAATTTATTAACTTATACACACTTCTCACATTCCTCATTTACTCAAAATAAATTCGTATACGTTTATGGACCTAGATGATGTAGAAGAAAGAGAATAAATTAGTAGCCGTAAGAAGAGTTTTATTAAATGAGCGGCTTGTAACCCCCATAATTTTTTTCAGTGTTTTAGATTAGATAAAAGCATTATCAACTTACGAGAAACAGCATAACCCGAGATAGTTCTGGTGACTCAATGAGCGTTTACTCGTTAAGACGATTCAGAACCATCTGATGATGAACTCCCCGGAGGATTTTGTATAAGCAAAGTAAGAATCGGGCAAGGAAAAACTGTGGAATGAGGATTTCGGTGTTCTAAAGAAGAAATGGGTATATAGCAATCCCACCTCGAGCGCTAAATAAAAATTATTAATATGATGTATACCATGCATTCATATTACATATATGAGTTCAGAAAATAAAAAAAGTTGCGATATCTCCAATGGTTCCCGGTGGAAGCACAATTGTGCAGGACGACATGCTACGAAACAAAGACTACAAGTGAAAACAGTTCTGATGGTGAATCAGATCATCACAAAGCATCAAAACTCTCGACACGATTTGATCGAACACTTGTATCGCAATGTTTAGTTTAGCTTTTTTTGTAGTATTTTTTAATATTTGAAGTCTATGTAATGTTTTTAATTTATGAATAAAAGTTTTTAGTTTCGTTTACGTTTTTATTAATTTCGTACGTTTGCGTTTACGTTAATATTTACGTTTTTAGTTTATGAATAAAATTATCTAAATAAAAAAAACGTTGACTAAAGGTGATTTTAATTGATAAGGGGAGTTTATATTTCGGTTGAAATATGAGTTTTTAAATTGAAGTGAGAATACTGATGTTTTTTTTTATAGTCGCTGACGTGTCTGATGAGAGTTGTGTTCTATCATACCATCTAGCCTAATAATACGTGTTCACTCCAAAAGTATACGTTAAATATTAGCTTCAAGCTTGTCGCCATTCATCATGAATTCATGATTGAATAAAACAAACAAGCACTTAGGCATCATATGATAAGCTTATTCCAAATCACGTATCATCCGTTGTTTTATAAAATATGATATATGTTGTCGTCTTTGACTCTTTGTACAACATATATAGTCGTGGTTCTTTGTATCTACTGTTTTTTTTTAACGGCAAAGATGAAATATATATAAAAAATCGTCTAGCAAGATGCTAGAAACTTTGTATCTACATTGATTCTTCTTTGTATCTACTGTATCTACTGTAGTAAAGAAAATTTGCAACCAATATGGTTTTTACTTCTTACGTAGCACATGCTTTTACATTGATTCTTCTCTAAGTTACTTTTAAAATGAAATAATAGAAAACGAGTGTTTGGTGGTGCAAATCACATGATAAATTTTGTGTGTATATGTATTATGTAGTAATTTTGTGTTTAAGTATTATATATGAGAGTTGATTTGCAATTCATCGAAAAACATATAAAACAAGGTGTGAGTTTGTTACATCTCTTTAAATAATGATTTGATAAGATTACAATCATGATCTTAGGATGTTACAAGTTTACGATACTATAAAGCCAAAACTATTTTGTTCTTATGTATGATCTTTGCGTGATAAGATTTAATAGGATCTCGATCTTAACTATATGATATTAAGATATCGTTTGATTATATTACATTTCTCGATCCACAAGTTAAAAAACTACAAATTTATGTTTTTTATTTTGTAGAACATGGAAAACAAGAGACTAATTATATTAAACACTTCATAATTATAAATTGACCTACATTTCCATGATATATATGATATATAATAATATGTAGATTTGCATAATTTTACAACGCCTACCAAGAAAACGACGCTATAGTAAGATTTTAAGATCCCAATCCGATCTTACGATTATGATCTTGTAAGTACGAACACGATCCCGAGTATGATCCTGATCTTAAAAACATTGCTTTAAAGCATGCTAAAGTGTCCCAATAAAAAATATACGTGTGTGAATCAATGCATGTTATAAGTTGGTAATGATTACAATGTAACGCTCTTGGAGTTGGTGCAATGTTAACGTGATGATGATTAGACGATTGCCTTTACGCCGAACATTTAGGTTCTTAGGCTGGTAGCAATGGATAACAAAGCAATGCGTCACCAGCCTATGTGGTTTTTTTATGAGGTATTTTTATGTTTAAGTAATGTATGTTTTTTTGTTGATCACGATCGTTTTATTGTGGCCATTTGTTATTTATTTGGTTTTAAATAGAGAAAGTTGAGTTAACGATGAATTGACAGAAGTGTCCGCGTTCAACTGCGATCACCATTAGTACTTGTCTTCAAATGTGTGTTAGGTTACGGCCATCGACAAATGAAAAGTCCATATCACGCCGTCGCTTTAAACTATAAAACTGTTTTAAAGAAGACAAAAGTTAGTTGGCCTGTGACACAACGGTCAGGATTATTCATATTCTTTGCTTCTACAAACCAACTAATTACTTTAACTTTTGCCAAAAGATTTACCGGTTAGTGGTTACCCACAAAAAAAAATTCAAACACAAGAAACAAATCGAATAAAATATGGAACTTTCAAAACAATATGTAAAATGGTACGTGTGACAAAAGATTTCTCAAATCAAATCAACCACAGGCGATTTGTGAGATTTATTTAACTTCTTATTGGCCGTGTTCATGGTAGAAACATACTAATAAAAGTAGCAACTGAAATGTTACGGAGAAAACAAAAATGAAGCAACATTAATATAACGACAGTGGGTATATTTGGCAAAACTAGTTGTAAGCTGTATGCTGTAAGCTGTAAACTGTAAAGCTGTTAACATGAACTACAAGCTGTATATTTTTTTCAATAAAAGTGTTTGGTAAATTAGCCGTTGACTGTACTTATAAGATGTAAAATGACTTAAAATGACAAATTTAAATAAATTATATTGTGGTTGGAGGGTATATCAGTCATTTGCCCTAACAATTTTAAAAGCTTCATCAATCAGCTTTTCATTTAGGAGCTACTTGTTTAAAATAAAAGCTTAAAGTTGATGCATCCAAACAGAACTATTTATTCTGAAAGAGATTATTTTTTTAACAAAAAGCTTACAGGTCTATAAAAATCTTCAAAAAAGCTCTTGCCAAACAGTAATTAGTACTCGGTAGTTAATATTTGCAGTTTCTTTACTTTTGTTTGTCGGATGGTTTTTCTAAAAGCAATCTTCCTAACGTCGGGTTTATCCTTAAGTATAGGTAGTATATATATGTACATTTTACTTTCCACGTACCTCGCCTTAAGTGATTTAGATATGTTGTGTCGTTGTGGTAGTCAATATTTGTTGCTACTTTATTTTAATTGAATTAAAGGTAAAAAGATATCATGTAAAGACCACAATTAGCGGGATTGTTGCATAGAGGAAAAGAATATATATTAGATCGTGTTTCGATCTCTAAAGACTTTAATAACTTCTTCATGCTTAGGTAACCTAACCATTCATGCAATCATGCAATGTCACGATATAATCTGTAAAACTTAAAAATCTCAACAAGTGTAAAATTACCAAAATACCCTTAATGCAAGAAAATTTCATAAAAGCTTAAATAAACTTCATTTAAATATTAGAAATTATAAAAATGCAACATGTGACAATTATGAAATTTATGTAAGATTAAAATACCTTATATTATATAAGAAAAATAATTAATACTTATATATATGTATATTTATGCCGAATTATATGTATTTATTTAATTATACTTTACAAATTAAATGAAATAAAATTAAGATAATTACAAAATGAATTTGGCAAGATTAAAATTCTGATTTAATCATTTTGAAAGCCCATAAACTCGGCCTAAATACCCTATTATAATTCTTATGCATTTTTATTTTATTAAAACTCTAAAAACAAACACACCGAAAACCCTAAAAATCAAAAGGAGGCGGCACAAAATTTTTCAAGGGTTAGCACGAATTTTCTAAGGTGTTTTGAAGGCCAAGGAAGGTGGGAAAAATATTGGAAAGTTTGTGTAAAGCTTGGTTCGATCGTGGTATCGTTTTGTTCGAATAAACACAACCGAATTCTATAAATTCATCAAATCATCAAGGATCATCAAGGGTATTTTTGTATCTCATTTTTTATCATATTGATTCGTTCTATGCTTAAGAAAAATTATCATGCATGTTATTTTGGTCGAAATAATTAAAACATGTTCGAACCCCTAATTTTTAGCTAATTATGAAATCGGCATAAAAATTATTTGTACAATTGATTTTATATTTTTCTAAGGTTGTTTATATCATATATGACTCAGATAAATTGTTGGAAAAATTTAGGAAGGATTCGAATAATTATTGGGGATTTTTCTTGGTTTGCCGATTTGTGAAAAAAGGAAAAAGGAAAGAAAAATGATAAAATAAATTAGGGTTATGGTTTTGCTATTTTATCCCTGTTCAATTAATGCTAATGATTGGGAAATAATTATGTTTGTGATTGGGAAAAATAAATTAGGGTTTTGTGGATTTAATTGATTAGCCGATTTGAGTATTTAAAGTATCAGGGGGTGATTTGTAATTTCTGAAACTATGAGGCCTATTTTAAACATGTTATTATACTTATTATAATCTGTATAAAATAAGTTGGGGGGGTATAAAATGTCATATTGATATTATTTTATATTAAAATGGTTAATTACATATAATAAGTAATTAGAAATTAATTAATTAAAATAGAGGGACTAAAATTGTAAATTCTGAAAAGTAGAAGGTTTGGTTAGTATTTAATGTATAAAGTATGAATTTGTCATATTTGAATCTATAAGGACTTGTTTTGTAATTATGGATAATTAAAGATATTGTTTAGATAATTGAATACCAAAAAATGCTAAATATGTAAATTTTATAAATCAAGTTTTTGACTTGTAAATAGACAGAAAATGGAAGTATAAATCTTAAAAAATGTGAAACTTTGATATTTACACTTTTAACCTTGAAAATGAATTGATTTGTATATTAAACCCTAAAATATGTAAAATTTTCATATTTAACCCTAAAACTTGTAAGGTTACAGTGTTTAAGTCCCTAAGCTATTCAAAATACTTAATAGAATCTCAAATGATGAATATTACTAATTTTGGAAACTTACTAAAAATAGAAAGTTACTAAAAATGGAAAGTTACTAAAAATAAAAAAGTTACTAAAAATGGAAAGTTACTAAAAATGGAAAGTATAACTAAATGAATGTTTGTATAATTCGAAATATCAATTCTGTTCTTTAGGTTCGGTCAAGAGGGAGTGATGTTTTTGATATTCCTGTTGGAGTTATTCTAGAATATGGCTTTGCTTCGGAATAAGGTACAGATATTCTGACCTTATCGTTAAGGTTTCTCATGACATATTCCTCTCTATCTTTGATATACTTATTGATATAGCTTCATTTGTCTCTGAAGCCTTTTATTCTTGGTTCTCTTATATGATTCTTTATAATGTCCTATTTGAACCCTGCATGCTACTTTGATTTTGTGAACCTTTGCATGATCCCTTTGAAAATGAAACTTTGATATGACTTTGCTCTTGAACCCTTCAGTTTGAGACCCGAGCCACTATTTTTGTTTCCTTTCCTAGCCATGAAGGTAACATGGTCGTGTCATTGATGCACCTTTTGCTGCCCTCATGTGTAATGAGTGAATATTCTCACACCGTCCCCCATGTTGATATTATACGCATTTATAAAATATTATTATTTTGTTTACAAGGGCGATGGATGCAAATCCTAGATTAGTTTTGTATTCGAATGATATATGACATTTATGATATATGTATATTTGCGTGACCGATGTTTGGTGCATTCCACGATCATCACAAATTTTGGGGGAGCACATGACTCCATGTTACTATGATAAATGATTTGTTTGGCTTGGTATTGGACTTGGATACGATTTTCTTATTCATCTAACCTTACACTATGAATTGACTTCTGATTTGTCTTACCTTATATTTGTATCCTTGATCATGTCTTTGTGATATCCTTTGTACTTATATCGTATCCTTTATGATTATCCTTTGTATCTTTTGCGTTCGATTATATATATCTGTTCACTGGGCTTTGTAAGCTCAGCCGCACTTTCTTTTCCTGCGGCAGGTATCTAAGCTAGGAGCTGGGGTTGCTCTCGGGATATGAGTGCTGAGTGTGGACTTACCCTAGAGATCTTAGTTTTGATATATGAATTTGTTACTTTTCGAGACATTCGTTATTTCGGTTATTTCGTTTAGATATGTCTGTCCTTTAAGAACTTATGTACCTTAAGTCATGTTGACTTATTTTCTTTTGGTTATTTATTTAAGACTTCCGCTGTTTATGCTTGTGTTGTGACTATGTATGCCTTTGATGTCACACCATATTTGTAATACTTCTACCCTTTTGGGTCGGGGCGTTACATAATCACAACAATGCGCAACTTTTATACCTCATCCGTCCTATTTTTATTGTTCACGTTTCCTTTTTGGGATGTCCCAATTTAATTGTCCACTACTAAAAATAGATAGTGAAGTTTGATCAAGTTTACTATATTACCCTTATTTGAAATTATTATTACAAACTTTAAAGAAGACTTTAATTAAATAGCTAAGAGTAAAACTGTTTTTCTGTCAAAAAGTAAAAAAGAGAAAGCAGTAATAAATGTATTTTTCTTAAACTGTGTGTTTTTTGTCGGGGGACAATAATTTTGGGGCGGAGGGAGTAACATAATGTATTACAGCTTTACAAGTCATAATTACGGCTAGATTCACAAAATGTGTAGATTGGCGAGAACATTATCTTTGACTTCGGTTGTCTTTTGACACTGGTCATTGTCCATCTTACTTGAGTGAATACGAGCCGAGACTCGAACCCATGAAATTTTACCCACAAAACCTTTGAGTTATTGCTAACTTATGTTCTTTCTTATTTTTAGATAATTTTTGTCTTTTGAAAAAATAAAGACCGTGGCTTAAAATTTTAGTTGTTAAAAGTTACAGCTAAGAAAAAATAGAGTAGAAGATTTTACAAAGTTCAATCTTCTTGTAATGATGATTTAGAATGCAATGAAAATGAAGATCTGACTGAGTGTTCTCAAGGCAAAATGGATTCTCCATTGATTAAGGAATCATCAACATTTTTTAATTGTAATAATGTAAGTGGTCAAGTTAGTAAATATATTTTAATAATCGGGTGTATGTTGTAGTAGAAACTGCGAGATATGGTCGTTCCTTTTTTCATTATCTTAGCCTGAAGGCAGTGGTGACAAGAGCTCACGATTCATTTTAACGTCATTTCAAACTTTCTCTCTCTTTTCACTCCGCCTCACCATGCCTCACTTTTCAAGTGATTTTGGTCACCATTAGGGGTGAGCAAAACGGACTGCGGACCGGACCGACCGGACCGAACCTATTTCGGTCCGGTTCTCGATCCATCATTTTCCTGATTTTCGGTCTACGGTCCGGTCCGTCAGGTCCGGTTCGATTCAGTCTTACGAAAAAACGGCTATTATGCCTTGTTGGATCGGACCGGACCGAAGACCGACCCGGACCGGATCATTTCAGTCCGGTCTTCGGTCCGATATTTTGGACAAAGTCTGTTTCGGTCCGGTCCGGCCTTCGGACCGTGAGCACCTCTAGTCACCATACATCACATTTCATTAAAATACTATCACTTTATACAAAATATACCATACTAAATACCTACTCACACTTAGGGGTGCTCACGGTCCGAAGACCGGACCGGAACGAAACCGAATTGGTCTAAAACGCCGGACCGAGGACCGGACCCAAATGGTACGGTACGGTCCGGGTCGGTCCGGTCCTACAAGGCATAATTATCGGGTTCTTTGTAAGACCGAACCGGACCGAGGACGATGTAACAAATAGCATGGACCGAGGACCGGACCGAATACGTTCGGTCTGGTTTTCCGGTTCGGTCCAGTCGACGGTCCAATATGCTCAACCCTACTCACACTCACAAATCAAATAAAAAATATTAAAGATAAAAGAAATGGCACGGTTGTCGAGTGGTGACCGGCTCACCACTCTCTCCTCTTTTTTCCCTCACTAACGGGTGAGATGGTTTTGGTGTTTTGGAGCCTCACGAGTGAGGTGCTCACTCACCGAACCATCTCACGACCACTCCCTCTAGAGGTGTTTAGGGGGCGTTTGGTTTGTTGACATGAATCACAATGGGTATAGGTTTCAGAATGAGGTAGAATGACAATGGGTAACACTAAACGTTTCATTCCTAAAAAAATTGTTTGGATCAATGAAAATGATACATGTATCATATTTTTGTTTTTATCTTAATTAACCTTTCTTTTCTCTTCCTACTCAATAAAGTAACAGCACAATGAAATTAATAAAAAGAAAATTGCAACATGTTTTCACCCATGGAAAATGATAAGTTATCAAGAATTCATATCTGTTCGTTCTCAAAATAAGGATATTTTTACAAACTAAAATAGTGGTAAGAATTCAGTAACTTCTATAGTCTAGACAATGATAATACAAAGTAGTACTTGATGACATAAAATAATAGAAATAAAATGGGTTCGTTTGAATTAAAAGACAATAATCGAACACATGATTTGTTGAATCAAAAATGTTAAATATGAAGATGTGATGAAGAATAAAAAAAAAGAAGAAGAAAGGAAGTATAAAATATGTGGTGAAAATGAGAGAATTAAATTGGGTCCCACAAGAATAACTACTAAGAGCATGGGGTATGGGGTATGGTGGCGAAGCCAGCTCGTCACTCCGATGTGGCTTCGCCACTTGGCTCGCCACCATACCATGCTTCTTCGTCACTAGCAAAATCGAGGCCATCTCGCCAGTTCTACAACGAAGGAAATGGACAAAGAAAATTCCTATTAGCCGTTATACATGTTAATAAAAAAAATATATATATATACCTTCTTTATACTATAAATTTCGTATTGCATTTTAAATTTTCGTATGATTCCGTATTGTATTTTTAATTTCCGTATGTTTGTATTTTTAATTTTATGAAATAAATTATGTTTGTGTGAAAAAATTGAAAAGAAAAAAAAATGGTTAGTGGTGAGGCCCAAGTGAAGAGGTGAAGGTGTGTTATGAGTGAAGGGGTATTTTTGAGTGAGAGTGAAAAACTGATGTGGCAGTCTGTAGGGACCGTTTTGTTTTGTGGCTTAAGCCACCATACCCCATGCTCTAAACACCACCCTTTCCATTCGGTTTCAATCTATGGGTATAAATTGTATATTTTAATATTGAGTAAATTGCATAAATCGTCCCTAAAGTTTGGCCAAATTGCATGTTTCGTCTCAAACATTACGAAAGTGCAAAGATCGTCCCTCTGAGGAAACATTTGATGCAAGTATCGTCCCTGTGGAGAAACATGGTCTCTTGTTTCTTCAATTTCTAGCTGCGGCATCAAAGGAGGTAGCCAACACCTCAAAGTTACTTTCTAGCTCAAACAACTCAACCTATAGCCCCTCCTCATCACCCTCTAGACCTTCCACATGTCCTCACCAGATCACACAACCTCCCTTGGCCTCCAAATCCATTTTGCCTATAAATAGAACTCAAAACACTTCATTTCACTTCATCCCCCACTTCCTCCTCTATAACCCATCATAGCAGCAATCCTTTGCTCAATATGAATTATAAGAGATCCTAAGAAGTTCCAAGAACAGAAGTGAAGCAAAAGAAACCAAGAAAAGAATCCCAAGAGTCATTATTTTAGGCGTACGAAGCTAAAAGTCTCGATTTGGATCCGTTTTCAAGCTATAAGCTCAAAACCAGGTTCTATCATCTTCATACATGCTACTACACCCTTATATGGTTCATATGAACCTAAATAAACTCTTGTTAAAGTTTCATAACCCAATTCATGCTTATTTTCCATTTTGATCCAAGACCGTACGCCCAAAACCCTAATTTTGTGTTTTTCTTAAAACTAAATGTTATAATTGTTAAATGTTGTTATAATCTATCCTAGCATGCTTAACTAATGTTAAAATAACCACTTTATTGATTATTGAAGGAATTTGAACTTAAAACCCGCGCGTTTACGTTTTAAAACCCTAATTCGACCCGTTTTGCTTCCTAGCTTAACGAATCATTATTTTAAACTTTCATTATGTTAAACCTTCATATTTTAGTTTATTATAACCTATAAATATCTTTTGAAATGTTAAAATAAGCTTGCATGGCAATTTGGACATGTTTTGTAAATATAATCCATGCAAGGGGTATATATCGTAACTTTCAGAAACTTATAACTAAAAGGACTAAAAATGTCATTTTATCAAAGTTATAACTACAGGGGTCTATTATGTCACTTTTCAAAGTACAAGGTTTACTTGGTATATCTTTTAAACTTGAAGGACAAACTCGAAAAAGTGCAAACTCCAAGGGTATATTTTGCCACATTTCAAACTCAAGTGTCTAAAATGTAACATTTTGAAAAAGTATAAAAATGTATTCAAAACATTACCTGACATAACTTTAATTAACGCTTGTCGTGCTTAACATTTCCAAATATTGAATAAAACGCTTAAAACCGATGATATCGTATCACAATACTAGGGAGCTTCATATTAAGAGGTTTCATCTTGGTATTACGTTCTGACTGAGTTGTTGGGTTTACGATTTAAAGTGCCCTAGCTCCTCAAACGTTTACTGAATGACTTCTGAATTATGATGGCCCGAACGGTGATACAATAATTCCAAACTCTTCAATCAAACTCATAACTCTTAAAACTAAAGTTCTAGAGTACAATCTTCCTAAGACTCAACATATTTACTCAGGTTGCGTGACGTGGCTGTTTACTATCATTTTACTATATCAACATTCCCCGGTTAAGATTGTGATAAGGTCGTCAGCTTTCATTTCAGAATATTTATTACATCTACCTACCAGGTGAAGTTCATAACCTCGCCTTTACTTATTTACATGTTTTATAAACCCGCCATCGCCTTTACTTTTTTACATGTTTTATAAAACCCGGAGGGGGTTACATGATTGTGACAAACTCTTTTTACATACTGTTTTATCGTATAACAATGTGATTAATTTTCAAAGATTAGTGAGTCATAGCCTGAATTTTAATCTCCTTTAAATGTTTTCATAAAATCGTGGGGGTAGGATTCTTGCTGTAAATTACGAATACAAGTATTTTTCCAGACTATATGTTCTAATTTGATATACCATTACAAGTAAGGTCTAAGTTACTTTATGCCCAAAGTCTCTCATTATCATGGACCATTAATCACTTACGGGTGAACGCGAATATTTTGGATAGATCTTGGATATTGAAGAATCTGTTTGTGTTTGAGGATAGGTAACCAAAAACTTTATATTTGCATTTCATAGGTATATGGTCATTTACCTACACCGTGAGCCATTATTTTTATTATTTATATTTATATATATATGATATATATTATATATACTATATTTTATATTATTTTTCTTATATATATATATATATATATATAAGGGGGCGTTCTTTGCAGAACCATTTTTTTGTACAGAACTTACAGAACCACTTTGAACCAATAGGAATTTAGTATTTTTAAATATTTTTATTTAAAGGAAAAGGGTATAATAGTAAAAGACATTTTTACTTCTTTTTTTTGTATTTTTTAACTAAAAAATGTTTTTTAAATCCTTAAATTATCAGAATTTAAAAAATAGTTTTTTTATTATTTTATATTTATTTTCAACATACATGTTTTAAGAATAAAAAGGTGCATATATGTTTTTTTCAATATTGTAAATTTACATACATTTCTTGCGCTTAATTGTTTAGCCATGAAACTTGCTTGCACATATATTTGTAGTGAACATTATCTTTGGAAATTTATAACAAAAAATATAAACTTATACATGTAATTTCTAAATTTATAACAAACAAAAAATAAAAATACAATACACAAAATTTGATATCAAATTAAATAGAATTCAAATAAAAATGTATTATTAAATATAAATGTGCAAGAGATTCAAAAAAATATGTGCACTCTTCAAAGAACACGTGTGCAAGTTTCGAGAACATATATGCACGGATTCAAAAACATATATGCACAGCTTCGAAAACATTCGTGCACACCATCTAAAAGCACAAGTGCATCCACGATCATCTTCATCATACATCATAATTTGATTGAGCTATTCCCCTGTATAAAATACATATATATAAATAGTTATATCAAATTATACCATGTTAAACTAATTATAAAAGTAGTTGATAAAGCTAGTTAGAAAATTATCAAAAAGTTATTAACAAATTATACATTTTACCCACTTGCAAGTTTACCGTCTTTTTTACATTAGTAGTTCTTTGGTTTACCTCAACTTAATTATAAAAAAACACACACACATAATACGTGTCATGATCTTGCGTCAAGTAAATACAAAACAACTCCAAGTTGAAACTAAGGTACACTGTATGTACAAGAAAATGTGTGTATGGTAACCAACTTCCACATGGACTTATGTTTTTACAAAACAAGAGCATATAAACAATGATAAAACCCTCAAAGATCCATTTGGCAAATCAGTTTAGACATACA
>BQNB010130141.1:0-18991 GCA_026074375.1 Tanacetum coccineum | reverse complement strand
ATGGGATGAAATGAGAAATACTTATAGTAATATTAGATATACTTAGTATTTAATACGTATATATTATCTACGTAGTATGTATACATAGGGTTACGTAAGGCACATATAATCACGTAGGATCACATACTGGTTATAGACCAGACTTAGTTTATACTACATGGTTCTCTATAACCTTGGCTCTTGATACCAATCTGTCACACCCCCAAATAGGGTCCCGTCCGATTTAGTGTCCGGGGGGGTGACGCCACTGAATATCTCAAGTACAAAGCATAAAGAACGACCTTGATACATTCTTTGGCTATACCTATATATAATATATAATATATATAATAATTGCTTAATACATATATATAATATATAACCAAAATATCAATTAATGAGAGTGAGTAAGTATTCCAAGAGGGTTCTAGAAGATTTCTTTTATCCAAAGTAAAATCCAAAACCTTCCCGATCGTTTCCCGACGAGGCGTGAATTGAAAATCGAGGTTAAGTCCGTGATCGTGTGTTTGAATAATCAAAATTTTTGATTTGAATTCTATTTCTACTAATAATATGCAAAAACAAACAAACGCAAGTAAACAATTAAAGCAATTAAAGATCAAACCTAAAAACGTTAACAGGAATTAAAAACGCGACTCTAAAACCTAAATTATCAAATTTTAACCCTACAAAAGCAAATTTAATTTTTAAAGGTCCTAATGATAAAAGAAAAATTTTTTAAAAAAATTATATTTTTTTTGTTTTTTACTTTTATTTATTTATTATGAATTAAAAGACAGCTTTAGAAATAAAATAGAACATACTAAAAAATATTAAACGACTTTATACAAAAATCCAGGAAAATTACTGAAAAAATTTTAGTGTATGAAGAATCATAAGATAGAAAATAAAGAACTGGAAAAACATTTCTAAACAAATAAGCAGGATAATATAGAGTCAATTAATCTCGGATAATCAAAACTTCTATTAATTTGTACTAAGAGATAAATTTGTGCTAAGGAATAAAGAAAAGTCCCAAGGGCATAGTGGTTGAGGGTGTGTGTGCTAAAACGTTGGGAGTTAAGGTTGAGGTCCTGGGTTCGAGCCTAGGACTTCCCTATACTCCTAATGTTTTTATTCATAATTTTTTTTTTTATGAAAAAACTTTTTTAACACTAACTAAAATAACAACTTTTAAATTAAGACACTTTTTTAATGAAAAACCTGAAAAATACTAACTCAAAACTAAGCCAATACTGTTTATGAAGACACTTTTAATAATAAAGACCGACAAAAATACTACTGACAATAAGCTAATACTGTCTCTGACTTTTAAGAGTAACATAAGCAAAAAGAAAACTTAAATAAGCTAAAGCAGACTTACATCTAAACCTAATAAGCACTCATAAATGAAAAAGAAGAAGGCAAAATAAGATAAAAAGCAACCAAAAGCTTAAGGCGGATACTAGAAAACAGTTAAAAAGGACTTTTGACAAACTATGAGCTAAGATTAAGCACTAAAAAGCTATAGAAAATAAGCTAAAAGTTTAAAACAGATGAAGAGCTATAAGTTAATGACAAAATTAAGCTAAAATTAAGCACATAAGATAAAGACATTAAGCTAGAATCATTACTTAAAAGAGACAGACTAGGCTACTATTTTTGCTTTTTGGAATGAAAGGACACTATAAGCAGCTTATTTAAAAGACTTAATAAGCTACTTAGAAAAGCTAACCAGCTTGAGACAACCTGACCCTAGACCTAATAAGCAATAGTAACTAGACTTACATAAGCATCAATGTTATAAGCTGAAAATACTAAAAGGTATAAAAGACAGTTGGACATAAAAAAAGGTTTTAAAGGACTTTAGACTAAATTCTAAGCTACAAATAAGATCAAATAAGCATTTAAAATAAGCTATAGACTAAAAACAGATTAAGACCTTTACTCTAATGACTCAAATAAGTTGAAATTAAGCTAAGCAATTAAGGAAATAAACTGGAAAAAGGAAAAATGAAAATGACAGATTCAAACTTGTTTTTGGCTATTTAAAATGAAAAGGCTAATAAGAACTAAGACTCAAAAGCTACATTTGGAAAACTACAAACTAAAGACAGAATGAGCTTATGATTATAAAAGCAATTTTACAAAAAGCCTAACCTAAATTACGATAGACAGCATTACCTCAAAAGATCTGCAACATTAAAGCTTCCTAAGAGCAAACCTCAACTCCGACCCTTCTTGACTGATTTATATCATTTAACTCAAAGCGGGCTTTTCAAAAAAATCTACTAACGTAAAACAATTGGATTTTTAATCGTAGTATTAACACTTATTTAACCCTTAAACAATATACCTTTAACATACTCTTGAGAATCCAAAAATCAAACAGTTTAGTTTACTTTTGAAATAACAAGCTTTGAGAATTTGATCAACCACACTAAAAACTAAACACAATTTAATCTAAGCTTATTAAACTATCATTTATATCTTAAATATCCTTGTGAAACTGACTTGATAAACACCTAAACAGTTTTAAACCTAATTTGACCCATTTTAATCTCTTATCCCAAACACCTCTTTAAAATCTTAAATCTGATTTTTAAGCTGAAACAATTTAAACTAAGCCTTAAATTCTAAAAACAAATTAAGCACAATGACATTAGATGACAAAAAAGCACAAAGTAAGGAAAAATAAGCACTTTTTAATAAGTTATAACTATTATGGGCAGTACTACTATTGTAAATGAAAGATCCTCAAATCAAAGTTATACAAACTATTCAACTATAAGTATTAAGGCAACATTAAGACATGATAAGCATAATAAAAAAAACAACAATAAGCCAAAAAATAAGAAAATCAAATCACGTGCAACACAGTAAATTAGGCTATAAGGTAAAAAAAAATGAATGTAACCTCAGTCCTTAGCTCATTTGATGGTGAACCTAAAGCTCGAGGGTTTCATCTAGTAGTCAATAAGTCTGAATGTTCCTAAAAAAACATACGCCCAACCTTGTCTGAGCTTTATCATGCCAAAAGCCTCAAACCTTAATACTTAACTAATTTGTAATGAAACATGAACAGCTGATAACGCCTAAATTATACATGTTTTCGGCGGCGTTATTTGCATTTATTTGATCATTTCTCCGTGAGACTTTTCGGTACTTAATCAAGTATATTCTTATTATAAGTTCTAAGGTATGTGTCGAGTAAGAATACGAAGATTACACGAAGAATTGAAGCTTAAACGAAGAAATAAACTCAAGATAAATCATCTCCAGACACCTGTCCCACTGTTTTGGCCATAACTGAGCATACGAACTCAGAATGATGTTGTGATTCAACTGCCACGGAAAAAGAATTCAAATATCTACAACCCATAAAAGAAGTCCACTGCTAAGATATTACCAAAACAGTTTGTTTTGATACAAAGGAGTATCAATATAACTTTATGAAGATTCATTTAATTCACATATCTGGTCCATAATCCATCCACATACATCTCCAACTTGGTCCCCCCAGTTATCCTAGCCTATAAAACCTCCCTATGATCCTGTAGACAGAAATCAACTCATCGAAATTCTCTTCACAAACAAACACCAGGAGAAGAACCAAGAAAAATGTAAAATACTACTGACCTTTTCTCTTGTGCGCCGCACTTCTGATCAAGTCCCAAAACCGCCGCACAATATTTTAAGTGCGCCGCACTTTTGTTCAAACTTCCCAAAGAAATGGTTAAGTCCCAATAAATGCTGAGTGCATTAACTCCTAAGTGCGCCACACTTTTTCTCAAGTGCGCCGCACTTCTACCCCGAATCAGCCTATAATAGATAGGATTTCTCTCATTTTACACACACCTCCACAACAATTCTCTCATCACCCCACACCATCTAATCACGAATTTCAAGGGTGGTGACAGCACCTTAAGGGTTCGGGTCGATTGGAATCAATAGCTTGGGTTTTATTATAGTTTTCGTTTGGGAGAACTAATTGTCGAATCGTTGATCTTGTAAACGTTGGTATAATTTCTACAACTCTTTTAATATGAAGTATTCTGAATTCATGATGAATGTTATGTGTTTTGTTACTTTGATTATGGAGTAGTGTTCTTATGTTTGTTTGGGCATAATGTGATCTTGGATATGGAGCGTTTGGATATGTGTTTATTGAATTGGTAAAACATATTTTATACAAGAATATAGGCCGAAAGGGTTCTTTTATATATGTGTTTAATCATTCCACTTAATATAGTGGATATAATAACTTAATAAATGACGAAAGGATTTGGTTGTTTGTTAATCGATATAAACACTAGGTATATTTAAAGGCCGAAAGGATTTATAATTTTTTGATAACTCTATTTTAACCACCACTATTCTAAACACATCATTATCTAAGTGATCATTGCCTAAACAAACATACCTTAATCATTTGATTGAATCATCTTTTAATCTCTTTTCTTGCATTATTCGATATATGCTCGTCTTGGTTAATTTGATCCGTGACAATCTTATTAACCTTAGCACTTTAATTACAAACTGTTAAAACTTCAATTCCCGTGGAACGACCTTTACTTACCTAAAGCTATATTATACACGAACGGTTATACTTCCCTAATGTTGTGTTTTTTAGTAAAAATCGGTAATTTCTAGTATTAATAAATTTTAAAACTTGGAAAACATCACATCAAAGTTTTTTGCGCGCGTTGCCGGAGAATTGATTAAGTTTTATAAGTTATGTTGCTTATTTCTTGGTGCATTTTTGTTTTCGAAAAAAACAATATTTCAAACCCGCCGTACCGTTTTCTGGCAAACGGAAACAAAAAAAAATCATTTTTCTCCAGGAAGTACGCCGCACATCTTATTTGTGCGCCGGTTTTCCTGTAAACCCAGAAAGTACGCCGCACTTACACCAAGTGCGCCGCACTTTCTACAGAATTTTTCACAAAAAGAATCTGATTTAAAAACTCAAACCCAAACAAACCACCAAATCTTCATAATATTCGGAAAAAAAACACAAAATTTCCAAAAAAACCGACGCACTTTTCCTAAAGTACGCCGCACCTATCCAAAAAAAATCTTTTATTTGTTTATCCTTATTTGCTATATAATTAAATTAAAATATATATAATATATAAATTTAAAAAATTATAAAAAAATATATGAAAATAATTTATTTTATTTTGAATATTATCCTATTAGCCTTAACTATATATATAAAAATGTCTTTTTGCAAAATGCTTAACGTATGTATAAATCCCCTATCTTTCGGAAAACAACTAGTAAGTCTAATATATAAATTAAATAAAAATTTAATAAAAAGGTCTTGTAAATTTAAAATTATCCAAAAAGAATCCATTCAGATCGAATCACACAAATCTTCCACCGAACATCCTATCGTTAATGAATTTATCATCATAAATATACCTGAAGAGGATGTCGAACCAGAACCAAATTTACCGCTCCAAGAAATAATAATCCTCGATCCCGATGATCAACCCATGTGGGAAAGTGCTAAGACTATAGCACCGACTCCTAATTCTGCCATTGTTCAAATTGATGTTGATGACAACTTTGGTATTAACAGTACCCACTTGAAAATGATTTTCGAAAATAAATTCGATGGTTATCTGTGGGCCGATCCGCATGACCACATCCGTGAATTCCTCGCAAACTGTGACATGTTTAAATATGGTGAAACTTAAAGTGAAGCTGTCAAGCTTTTGATATTTCCCTTTTCCTTATGCGATGAAGCTAAAACCTGGTTTAACGAACATAATGAAGAGTCTATAACATCGTGGAAATAACTGAGAAGAGCTTTTATAAACAGATTCTTTCCACCTTCATTATTTAACCTTCTTTTACTCGAAATCAGGAATTTCTCTCAAAACGTATGTGAAAATCTAACCGATGCCTGGTTGCGACTGAAGAACATGCTTCGAAAATGCCATGGGCACGGTCTGACCAAGGGAGCTATTATTCAAATATTCTATCACGGTCTAGACGAACCCACTCAGGCAATCCTAGACGTAACAGCTGGAGGAATCTTCCTCTACAAAAGTCCAAATCAAGCTTTTCAACATCTTGAGGACAAAGTCCTTTTCAACCATGATTGGCCCATTAAATCTAAAAACGATCATCATCAAAAATCTGTTTCTTTCACCAATGGAAGTGATAGTAATACTGATAATTCTCGATTTATGGAAAAATTGAAGGCTATGGATTCTCAAATTATAAGCTTAAATGAAGAATTGGAAGATATACGTAACAAATACAATGAGCTTAGAAATGGAAACGCTTCTAAAAACCACCTGAACGATGACACGCCGATGTGTGAACATCATGAAGCCAATGACATCCAATCTGAAGGGTATCAAAACCGAAATTCTTATGATTCGTTTTCTCACCAATCCCTTCATGATCATAATGATTCTGAGAAATCACTTACAGAATTAAACAATGATGTGAGAAATGATCTCGAAAATTTCAAAAGACGTATCTATAGCATGAGAACTGTTCATTGGAAACTCTATGACAGCGACGATCGTAAAACTACAGGTGTTTTACCTAACAAAAAGTCTAAAACCTTCAACCAAGAGCCTCAAACTAAAACAGATCTTGAAAAATCAATCACAAAATTCTTGGATGGTCAAAGAGTTACAAATATGTTTTTAAAAAATAATGTTAACGATATGATTTTAAAGATGAAGAAAAACGAAAATAATTTCCAAACTATCTTTAAAAACATGGAAATAAAAATAAATGAGTGGGAGAAGTCTCAAAACCTCTCTTTAGAACAAACCAATAAGACTGACCCACCTCCTCCTCAAGCTCAAACCGAACATGTGAATTCCGTATTCACCGGGAGTGGAAAGTCCGATGATTCTCCGAAAAATCAAAAAGATCCGCCTTCTATCACCGTTAACAATAAAACCGAAAAAGATCGCCCAATTAAGACATCAAAAAAGGGCCATCACGTGGTAAAAACAAAAGAATTTCTATACCGTGAGTACATTCCAAAAATACCATACCCCCAAGCTTTATGAGTGGATCATTCCCACTTAAACCGTATCATTAAGGAATCTTAAATCAAGTTAAGTTTAATAATAGTAATAGTAAATAATAATAAACCTATAAAAAACTAATACATATATATATATATATATATATATATATATATATATATAACAAAAAAAACTTTGCAGTCTTTAAGTATGTCACGCATTCGGTCGGTGTGTCGCGTATCTCGATTTCTGCATCTAAAAAGAATGTTTCAAACTTTATGGGTGTTCGCTGGAAACCCTTACGAGACTATAACTCGTCCACTCGAGACACCAAGGGGTTTAAAGGCTTGTTGCATACGCTAAATGCAACCGTGATGCCTACGAAAATGCGCTTTTGTATTTAATGTTTTTCTTGTAGTTGTGTCTATTTTGCAGATTAAATAAAACAGGTGAAGCTTGGAATTGGTGGGTGTCTTGCACATAGAGGAATGATATATTTGGATCGATATAATACATGTGGTAGAATACACATGCTTGGCGTTCCGTTTCACGCCATATCTTTCAAGATTCAGCCAAGCACTTATGAGCCCCGGGAAGTTTCAATTTTATGCATAATGCTCTACTTAAGTGTGGAGGAGCTCTCGCTCCTCACAAAAAAAAAGAATGTAATGGAATCACTCAAGGATAGCTCCAACGCAGCTATATCTCTCTATGCCTCGGGAAGTACCGTTTTCCCTTAATTTTTCCTATTTTCTATATTTATCAGTTCTCACATTGAGGGCAATGTTCAACTTAAGTGTGGAGGGGTAGCAAATAGGAAAAATTAATCATGTCCCTCCATGTTTGCCCTGCAGAAATTTTCAAACTTTCTACTTATATTTTCTGGAAAATTAAAAAAATTAATATATACTTTCCTTTCAAAATTAAAAATGCATATGCTTAGTAAGGCAAATCTAATCGGATTGACATTTTAACTAGCACAAAATCACCCCACTAAAATTGTGAGAAATTTAGCCTTAAAGAATTCGGGTATCCATCTTTGATACCCAAGATAATTTTTACCTTTAGCTTATTCGAGTTAGGGTTTGAATGTGTACATATGGTCTTTGTCGCCTTTTCTGGAACATTGATATTGGTATAAAGTTATATGAGTGGGCCGGTAATTTAGTAAGCACCGAAACTTGTGCTTGATCATCATTTACTAGACCACAGTGAGGTTAATTTATAGACAAAGTCGTATGATAAGAGGTGAAATAAACCGCTATGTAATCATGTATCTGCAGAACTCGCTTTTAGTGTTGAGACCCCAATGTATCCCAAGATCAAGAAAAATGTGCTCGATGATGAAGAATTTTTGTGCCAGCCTGAGTTATCGCAGTATCTGTTATCAAAAAAAAGGAGAGAAAAGAAAATAAAGTTCGAAGTATAAGGCAAAGTTCTGGCACATGGAATCAAGTATCTGTTGTTCACCCTAATCATTATCACGTTTTGCCTCTTTGAGATTTCTGTCTAGGAGCTCACGCCGCAACGGGCATGTTTATGTGTCTAGTACAAGCATATGGTAGCGACCTAGATTATGTCTGTGTAATTGAGTGACTTCACAAATACAAAACCATATCTAAGTGACTTGTGTGAATTCAAAAACAAACACTTTCCCTATGTGATGTGCTCTGTTATATGTCTATGCCTGAAAAGTTATAAAACTGGTAAACACTTCTTAATACTAAAATAATTTTTCTCCACGTCACGATAAATGATCTTGTTTTCTCGCTTTAATTGCTTAAGGGCAAGCAATAGCTAAGTGTGGAGGGATTTGATAACGCCTAAATTATACATGTTTTTGGCGGCGTTATTTGCATTTATTTGATCATTTCTCGTGAACTTTCGGTACTTAATCAAGTATATTTACTATTATAAGTTCTAGGTATGTGTCGTGCAAGAATACAGAAGATTACACGAAGAATTGAAGCTTAAACGAAGAAATAAACTCAAGATAAATATCTCCCGACACCTGTCTACTGTTTTGGCCATAACTAGAGAATACGAACTCATATTGAGTTGATTCAAGCGGCCGCGGAAAGAGAATTCAATTATCTACAACCATGAAAAAGGCCACTTGCTGAAAATACCAAAAGTGCGCTGCACTTGCCCAAAAACCGGCGCACTCTCCAACTTGGTCCCCAAGTTATCTCTAGCCTATAAATACCTCCCTATGATGCCTTGGACGAAATCATCTCATCATATCTCCTCACATACAAATCACCAGGAGAAGATCCAAGAAAATGCCAAAGTATGGCGCACTTTTCTCTTGTGCGCCGCACTTCTGATCAAGTTTCAAAACCGCCGCACAATATTGTAAGTGCGCCGCACTTTCGTTCAAACTTCCCAAAGAAACGGTTAAGTCCTAATAAATGCTGAGTGCATTAAATCCCTAAGTACGCCATACTTTTTCTCAAGTGCGCCGCACTTCTACCCGAAATCAGCCTATAAATAGAGAAGGATTTCTCTCATTTTACGCACACCTCCACAATAATTCTCTCATCACCCACACCATCTAACTACGAATTTCAAGGGTGGTGACAGCACCTTAAGGGTTCGGGTCGATTGGAATCAATAGCTTGCGTTTTATTATAGTTTTCGTTTGGGAGAACTAATTGTCGAATCATTGATCTTGTAAACGTTGGTATAATTTCTATAACTCTTTTAATATGAATTATTCTAAATTCATGATGAATGTTATATGTTTTGTTACTTTGATTATGGAGTAGTGTTCTTATGTTTGTTTGGGCATAATGTGATATTAGATATGGAGCGTTTGGATATGTGTTTATTGAATTGGTAAAACATATTTTATACAAGAATATAGGCCGAAAGGTTTCTTTATAAATGTGTTCTATCAATCCATCTAATATATTAGTTATAATAACTTATAAAGGCCGAAAGGATTCGTTGTTATTAATCGATATAATCACTAGTTATATTTAAAGGCCGAAAGGATTTATAACTAGTGATAACTATATTTTCTAAACTTATAAACACTATTCCAAACACATCATTATCTAAGTGATCATTGCCTAAACAAACATTCCTTAATCATTTGATTGAATCATCTTTTAATTTCTTTCTTTGCATTATTCGATATATGCTCGTCTTGGTTAATTTGATCCGTGACAATCTTATTAACCTTAGCACCTTAATTACAAACTGTGAAAACTTCAATTCCCGTGGAACGACCTGGACTTACCTAAAGCTATACTATAAACGAACGTGTATACTTCCCGAGTGTTGTGTTTTAGTAAAATCGGTATTTCTAGTATTATAAAATTATAACTTAGAAAACACACATCAAAGTTTTTGGCGCCGCTGTCAGGGAATTGTTTAAGTTGTTATAGTTTGTTGCTTATTTCTGGTGCTATTTTGTTTCTCAAAAATTTTCAAACCCGCCGTACCGTTTTCTGGCAAACGGAAACCAAAAATCAATTTTCTCCTGGAAGTACGCCGCACATCTTATTTGTGCGCCGGTTTTCCTGTAAACCCAGAAAGTACGCCGCATTTTAACCAAGTAAGCCGCACTTTTTGCAGATTTTTCACAAATAGAATTTTGTTTCAAAAACCAAAACCAAAACCCCCAATCTACTAGTCTTAGGTTCTATAATCATTTGGAATTATATTTTATCTGATTATATGCCTTGTGTATTTGTAATTATCTAGTTTATCATAAAATTCGAAAAAAAAACATACAATTTCCAGAAAAGTCGGCGCGCTTTTCCTAAAGTACGCCGCACTCTATCTAAAAAAATTCTTTTATTTATTTATCCTTATTTATATATATAATAAAAACTAAAATATATCTAATATATATATAAAAATCTATAATAATAAAAAAATATATGAAAATAATTTATTTTATTTTGAATATTATCCTATTAACCTTAACTATATATATAAAAATGTCTTTTTGCAAAATGCTTAACGTATGTATAAATCCCCTATCTTTCGAAAAACAACTAGTAAGTCTAATATATAAATTAAATAAAAATTTAATAAAAAGGTCTTGTAAATTTAAAATTATCCAAAAAGAATCCATTCAGATCGAATCACACAAATCTTCCACCGAACATCCTATCGTTAATGAATTTATCATCATAAATATACCTGAAGAGGATGTCGAACCAGAACCAAATTTACCGCTCCAAGAAATAATAATCCTCGATCCCGATGATCAACCTATGTGGGAAAATGCCAAGATTGTAGCACCGACTCCTAATTCTGCCATTGTTCAACCCAATGTTGATGACAACTTTGTTATCAATAGTACTCACTTAAATATGATTCGGGAAAATAAATTCGATGGTTATCTGCGGGCCGATCCGCATGACCACATCCGTGAATTTCTCGCAATCTGCAACATGTTCAAATACGGTGAAACTCAGAGTGAAGCCGTAAAGCTTTTAATATTTCCTTTTTCCTTGTGCGATGAAGCTAAAACCTGGTTTAACGAACTTAATGAAGAGTCTATAACATCGTGGGAACAAATGAGAAGAGCTTTTATAAACAGATTCTTTCCACCTTCGTTGTTTAACCGTCTTTTACTTGAAATCAAAAATTTCTCTCAACTCGTATGTGAAAGTCTAACCGACGCTTGGTTACGACTCAAGAACATGCTTCGAAAATGCCATGGGCACGGTCTGACCAAAGGAGCTATTATTCAAATATTCTATCACGGTCTAGACGAACCCACTCAGGCAATCCTGGACGTAACAGTTGGAGGAATCTTCCTCTATAAAACTCCAAATCAAGCTTTTTAATCTCTTGATGACAAAGTCCTTTTCAACCATGATTGGCCCATTAAATCTAAAAACGAACATCATTGAAAATCTGTTTCCTTTGCCGATGGAAGTAATAATGGTGATAATTTCGATTAATGGAAAAAGTTA
Source organism: Tanacetum coccineum (assembly GCA_026074375.1). Taxonomy (NCBI): domain Eukaryota; kingdom Viridiplantae; phylum Streptophyta; class Magnoliopsida; order Asterales; family Asteraceae; genus Tanacetum; species Tanacetum coccineum. The sequence continues at coordinate 7,071 of BQNB010130141.1, read as the reverse complement.
GAAGCTTAACGTAAAAATGGATTCTCAATTATAAGCTTAAATGAAGGAATTGCAAGATATTCGTAAACAAATAAAATGAGCTTAAAGAGGGAAACGCTTCTAAAAACCACTGAACGGTGACACGCCTATGTCACTCTTCTGTGAACGTCATGAAGCCAATGATCTCTAATTCTGAAGGGTTATCAAAACCGATATTCTCATGATTCGACTCTCATCAATCTATCATGATCTAAGATTCTGAAAAAATTCGCTCACGAATTAAAACAATGATGTGAAATATGATTCTCGGAAGATTTCAAAAGATGTATCCGTAGCATGAGGAACCATTCATGATAACATTTTTGATCGGACGTGGTTAAAACACGGTGTTTTACACTAACAAAATGTCTAAACCTATCAACCAAGAACCTCTATTAAAATATTTTGAAAAATAATGACTAAATTCCTTGGATGATCAAAGAGTTAACAGTAAGTTTTTCAAGAATAACGTTAATGATATGCAATATTAACGATATAATTTTAAAGATGAAGCAAAATGAAAGGAATTTCCAAACTATCTTTAAAAACATGGAAATAAAAATAGATAAGTGGGAGAAGTCTCAAAACCTCTCTTTAGAACAAACCAATAGGACTGACCCACCTCCTCCTCAAGCTCAAACCAATAATGTGAATGCCGTATTCACCGGGAGTGGAAAGTCCGATGATTCTCTGAAAACTCAAAAAGATCCACACCTTCTATCATCGTTGACAATAAAACTGAAAAAAATAAATCTATTAAGACATCAAAAAGGGGCTATCATGTGGTAAAAACAAAAGAGTATCCATACCGTGAGTATATACCAAAAATGCCATACCCCTAAGCTTTTAGAGTGGATCATTCCCATTTGAACCGTATCATTAAGGAATCTTAAATCAAGTTAAGTATAATAATAATAGTAGTAATAGTAAATAATAATAAACCTATAAAAAACTAATATATATAACAAAAAAAACTTTGCAGTCTTTAAGTATGTCACGCATTCGGCCGGTGTGTCGCGTATCTCGATTTCTGCATCCAAAAAGAAATTTATCGAACTTTGTGGGTGTGTTTGCTGGAAACCCGCACGAGACTATAACTCATCCACTCAGACCACCGAGGGGTTTAAAGGCTTGTTGCCTATGCTAAATACAACTGTGGTGCCTACGAAAGTGCGCTTTAGTATTTTACAGTTTTCGTAGTTGTGTCTATTTTGCAAATTAAATAAAATAGGTGGAGCTTGGATTGGTGGTTGGCATTTTACACTTGGAGACTTATATAATTGGAGTATTATATTACACGTGGTAGAATACACATGCTTGCCTCTTCGTTTTGCGCCATATCCTTTATAATTCAGCAAAGCACTTATGAGCCCCGAGAAGTTTCAATTTTACGCATAATGCTCTACTTAAGTGTGAAGGAGCTCTCGCTCCTCACTAAAAAAAATAAAGAAGAACGTAATGGAATCACTCAAGGTTGAGCCTCGCAGCTATATCTATTTATACCCCGGGAAGTACCGTTTTCCTATAATTTTCCCTATTTTCTATATTTATCAGTTCTTACATTGAGGGCAATGTTCAACTTAAGTGTAGAGGGGTAGCAAATAGGAAAAATTAATCATGTCTCTCCATGTTTGCCCTGCAGAAATTTTAAAACTTTCAACTGATATTTTCTGGAAAATTTAAAAATTTAAGACATTATATATTGCTTTTCTAAAAAACTTAAAAAATGCATACGCTTAGTAAGGCAAATCCAACCGGATTGACATTTTAACTAGCACAAAAATCAACCCACGTAAATTGTAAGGTTCGCCTCTAGATCTTAAGGAATTCGGGTATCCAGCTTTGATACCCAAGATAATTTTTTGCCTTTAGCTTGTTCAAGTTAAGGTTTAAAAGCAGTTATATGTGTCTATTCCGTCATTACGGATGTGTAAGTATCGTCTTTGTCGCCTTTTTTGGAGCATTGGTATTGGTATAAAGTTATATGAGTGGGCTGGTAATTTAGTAAGCTCCAGAACTTATGCTTGATCATCATTTACTAGACCGCAGTGAGGTTAATTTATAGCAGAGTCGTATGATAAGAGGTAAAATAAATCCCTATGCAATCATGTATCTGCAGCACTCGCTTTTAGTGTTGAGATCCCCAATGTATCCCAAGAGAAAGAAAAATGTACTCCAAGAAGAAGAAGTTTTGTGCCAGCCTTAGTTATCGCAGTATCTGTTATCAAAAAAAAAGAAAAAAAAGAGAAAAGAAAGAGGAAAGAAATAAAGTTCAAAAGTATAAGGCAAAGTTCTGGCACATGGAATCAAGTATCTCCTATTCACCATCATCGTTATCACATTTTGCCTCTTTAAGATTTCTATCTAGGTGCTCACGCCGCAACGGGCATGTTTATGTGTCTAGTACAAGCATATGGTAGCGACCTAGATTATGTCTGTGCAATTGAGTGACTTCACAAATATTAAACCCTATCTGAGTGACTCGTGTGAATTAAAAAACAAACACTTTTCCTATGTGAGGTGCTCTGTTATATGTCTATGCCTGAAAAGTTATAAAACTTGTAAACACTTGTTAATGCTAAAATGATTTTTTCTCCACGTCACGATAAATGATCTTGTTTTTTCGCTTTAATTGCTTGAGGGCAAGCAATAGCTAAGTGCGGAGGGATTTGATAACGCCTAAATTATACATATTTTCGGCGGTGTTATTTGCATTTATTTGATCATTTCTCATGAACTTTGTACTTAATCATGTATATTTTGTATTAAATGTTCTAGGTATGTGTCGTAGAATTAAATCAGAGATTACACAAAGATATGAGATTAAATTACACTGATGGAATCGAGTTCAAATGGAACAAAACCAAGTATTTATACACAACGGAAAGCAAGTTAGAAGAAAATAAAGGGCTAAAGCTGAAAAAGACCATAAGTGCGCCGCACTTATCCCAAGTGCGCCACACTTCCTTCAAAATGCAAAATGAGTTTAAAGATAATCACTAAAAACAAAAGATTAAAAGCCACTAGAGATAGTTTAGAAAAAGAACTTAGTATTCTAAAAGAAAAAGTGTCTACACTCGAGAAAAAACAAGGGAGTTGATCTCGAATGTGTAAAATGTCATATGCTTAAAATTGAGATTGAAAAACTCAAAGAGGAAGCCATTAGATTAAATAAATTTGAAAAGAGTACACATTGTCTAAATGAAATGTTAAGTAATCAAAAACCCCCCGGTGAAAAATTGGGTTTAGAGTTTAGTTTATTTAAAGCATCATCTAGTGGAACTAAAGAAATAAAATTTGTGAAAGCTCAAAAAAAGGCGTCCTCTGATGGAGGTCCCATAAATATGTGCGGCCCCCATATTGTACAGGCGGCCCCCAAAATAATTATGGGACCACCGGCTGCTACGCCTGGATCTGAGAAAAGTGTGTCTTTTCAAAAATCTATTTTGGGTCCTAGACCAAAACACATAATAGTAAACAATGTCAAAGTTCCCGTTGCTAGTGATAATGAAGTTAAACAATTTTATAAGCCATTGTCAAAACCCGGAGTTGGATTTTCAAAACCTAATTTTAGATCAAAAACTCCACCACCTAGAAGAGTCAATAATAATTATCCTCGTCCTAAGACACCGCAACCAAAAAAGGAACGTTGGTTGACAAAATCAACCTCGTGGCTTTCCCGTAACTTGGAACAATTTCCAACGTCAAAGTTACATGCCATGGGAAATGTGTCTTCCATTTCCACATCCCAATCAATTGCATCAAATGCAAGGGATGTTTAGCACTAACAACTTTGGACCCATGAGATATTGGGGACCAAATGTTTGAGTTATTGTCTTATATAAATAGATATGCCTTGGAGTCGACTTGGAACCCGATGAGTGGATAAAAGATAGCGGATGCTCTAAACATATGACGGGTAACCGAAAACTCTTCTCAAGCTACAAGGCATACAACGGAGGTAATGTTATTTTTGGTAGCAATCTTCGCGGTAACATCATTGGCAAAGGTACGATTTCGAATGACTCTCTCAAAATAGATAATGTAGAACATGTAGATAACTTAAGATTTAACTTGTTAAGTATAGGACAAATATGTGATAATAAGTGTAGAGTAACTTTCTCTGAACATGATAGTGAAATCACCAAAGATGGTAAGGTCATAGGTAGAGGTATTAGGAAGAAAGGCTTATATGTGATGAAATTAGGAAATAAGCCTAAAGACCAAATTTGTCTAGCAATGATTGATGAAAACTCCACGTTGTGGCATAGGAGATTAGGTCATGCAAATATGCGTCTCATTCAATCGTTGGCATCTAAGGAATTAGTTAAAACTTGACTAAGCTTAAGTTTGATCAACACTTCTGTGATGCTTGCAAAATTGGAAAACAAGCTCACGCTAGTCACAAAGCTAAGAATATAGTCTCAACGACTAGATGCTTAGAACTCCTTCATATGGATCTCTTCGGTCCATCCGCCGTACGGAGTTACGGAGGAAACCGCTACACCTTAGTCATTGTACATGACTACTCTAGGTATACTTGGACTAGATTCCTTAAGGACAAAACCGAAGCCTTCGATCAATTCAAAATATTTAGTAAGAAAATTCAAAACCAATTAGGATGTACAATAGTGTCAATAAGAACCGACCACGGTAGGGAATTTGATAATGAGGTGCAATTTGGAGAGTTTTATAATGCCAATGGAATTACATATAACTTCTCAGCTCCACGCACTCCTCAATCAAATGGCGTGGTTGAAAGGAAAAATAGGACACTTCAAGAAATGAGTAGGACTATGTTGAATGAGCAATCGTTACCATAAAAATTTTAGTCTAACGTCGTAGATACTTCAACATACATTCTCAATCAAATCCTAATTAGAGCCATTCTAGGAAAAACACCTTATGAACTCTTGAGAGGTAGAAAACCTACTCTTGATTACTTTAGAGTGTTTGGAAACAAGTTCTTCATTTTAAACACTAAAGACTACCTTACAAAGTTTGACCCAAAGTCATACAAAGGTATCTTTTTAGGTTACTCCCAAAATAGTAAAGCCTACATCATCCTTAATAAACATACTAGGAAAGTCAAAGAATCACTTAACGTGACATTCAATGAAACTCCTCCACCCTCTAAGACATCACCCTTGGTGGATGATGACTTAGATGAAGAAGAAGCAATTAAGGTTACCGAAAAGAAAAACTTAGAAAATGACATTAAGGATGAAACTTTAGAGATTGACGAAATAGTCAATATTAAGGAATCTAGGAACCATCCATTAGAAAATGTCATAGGAAACCTAAACCAAAGAACCCTTAGATCACAAGCCCAAAACCAAAGTAACTTCTTTTATTTTATATCAACTATAGAACCTAAGAATGTGAATGAAGCCTTAACGGATGATAGTTGGATAATCACCATGCAAGAAGAATTAAATCAATTCGTTGCTAACGACATTTGGGAGTTAGTTCCACAACCTAGGAATATGACAATCATAAGAACTAAGTGGGTGTTTAGAAATAAGTTAGACGAGAACGGTATTGTTTCCCGAAATAAGGCTAGGTTAGTTTCTTAAGGCTATAATCAACAAGAGAGCATCGATTATGATGAAACTTATTCCCCAGTTGCTAGACTTGAGTCAATTAGGATACTATTAGCTTATGCTTGTGCTTTAGAATTTAAGCTATTCCAAATGGATGTAAAAAGTGCATTCCTGAACGGTTTTATCAATGAGGAAGTATACGTGGCACAACCTTTAGGATTCATTAACTTTGAAAAAACAGATCATGTTTATAAACTAAAGAAATCTTTATACGGTCTTAAACAAGCACCCTGTTAGATATTAGAAAAAGACTTGGTCACCCCGTGTATTGTACCATCTATTATAGCTTATAGTTTAACGTTTATATGTAATGTTCGGTAATGGGCCAGGTTATAAAGCCTAACGTGTAAGCCCATACCATAGCCGAAGGGCTGATCTTGTATGCTACTATATAAGCCTCTTCCATGCCTTAGAAGAGGTGGTTAGTCATTTCATTATACAAGTTCTATTTTCTCTCTTTACAAAGTTTTCTCTCTTACTTTCTCTCTCTATATACTTGGTTAATCCATCTATCTTCCATTGTGTTATGATTTCCAATATCCTACAAATGGTATCAGAGCTCATGAGATGATTAGATCGTTTATGTGTGCGTTTTAGTGCTTGGTTTAGATCAAAAGTTGAGATTTAGGAGGTTTTAGCTCTTGTTCTTGAGTTTTATTGATTTTCACATTTCTTGTGTTAAAATACATGTTTTTGTAGTTGCTATAGCCTTCTAGTACTCATTGGTGTAAAAGAAACCAAGTCAAAACGTTCAAAAGGGTGATTTTTAGGAGTTTTAAGGTGTAAAAGTTCGTATTTCTTCGCAGCGGTTTGGTATACTGTGTTCTAGTGTTTGTAGCGGTTTGCTATACTGTTCTGGCAGTTTGTCAAGAAAGTACACTATTGTGCTAGCAGTTTGTCGTTTCTGACAGCGGTTTGTCTTATTAGGCAGAGGTTTGTCAGTAGCGGTTTGTCTTTTAGTGTAGCGATTTACTAGTAGCGATTTGGTAATTATAGCGGTTTGATCCATAGCGGTTTACAGGTTTTTGAAGACAATTTCTCATAGCGATTTGGGAAACAAACCTCTGCCAATTTTATTTCTTGGTAGCGATTTGGTGTTTCTTCTTCATAGCGGTTTACCATAGTCTCCTAGTAGCGGTTTGATAGTTTTACTTTGTAGCAGTTTACCAGTCACAGCGGTTTGTAGGTAGCGGTTTGTTACAGGTTTATTGAAGATTATTCTTAAGGTCTTTTGGGAAACATACCTCTGGCCATTTTTCTTTGTGGTAGCGATTTGGTATAATTCTTCATAGCGGTTTGAGGACTAATCCAGCGGTTTGGTACCCTGTTTGGAATTTAGACTATTTTTTAAACTTGACAAACGTAACAAACTCAAACAACAAAACACTTAAACAAACATCACCACTTTTAACATACAATCTATAATCATTGTTCGATCAACTTAAATCAT
>BQNB010130140.1:0-17827 GCA_026074375.1 Tanacetum coccineum | reverse complement strand
TCTTTGTTTTTTTACTTTCTCTCTCTAAAATCTATTTTTCTTATTTTTGTGTTTGAGGTGATGAAATGATATCCTAACAGCACCATTTATTATTTTTTAGTAACTAACATAGAAAGTGCGCCGCACTTGCATAAAAGTGCGCCACACATCCTTAATAAATGCTTTGCATTAAACACGCTGACAAGTGTGCCGCACTTGGTAATAAAACTGGCACACTTGTGCCTCTGACTTTAATAGTCCCTTTCTAGATTCTTCTTTTGACGATTGTTAGTTGTAATTAACCAAATTCTTTGCACGTTGAGTCCTTCCTTTTACATTTGGTCCTGAAACAACAGTTACATAACAAACGACCAATTCTTTGCAATACTTATTGCGTTAGTACATATATTTCTCGCATTTCTAAGGGATATTTAATGTATATTTAGAGCGTTATCAGAAATGTATTCCTCCAGAAGTGCTTTTGCGAGTATCAAGACATCCAGCATGGTCGGCATCTCAAAAGCTGTTAGTTTAAAGCCATAATCCTTCGGATACTAGAGTTCCATATTAATGGTACCCCTTAAGTATTGAAAGATCCTTTTAACCTCTTTAAGGTGTTTTTTAGTCGGTCTTGCTTGATAACGTGCACAATAACATACTGCTAGCACTATGTCTGGTCTACTAGATTTCAGATACATGAGTGACTTGATTTTACTACGGTAGTTAGTTTGGTCTACAAGTTTTCCACTCAAGTCTGCATCCAGTTTAGGTCTGGTAGCCGTTGGTGTACCAACGGTATCACATTTTTCCATACCATGTTTTTTAAGTATTTCTAAAGTGTACTTAGCCTGATTGATAAAGATACCTCTTGGGGATTGTGCATCTGAAGTCCTAAAAAGAATTTCATTTCCCCCATTAAGGACATCTCAAATCTACTATGCATTAATTTTTCAAATCGTTTAGAAAATTTAGGATTTGTAGACCCAAAAATAATGTCGTCGACGTAAATTTGCACAAGTAGAATGTCCTCCTCGTATCTTATCGTGAATATAGTAGGGTCAATTGTACCTTTAGTAAAACCTTTGGACATCAGGAAATTTGAGAGCTCATCATGCCAGGCTCTTGGAGCTTGTTTCAATCAATATAGAGCTTTCCTTAAGCGGTAAACCTTTCTGGATGACCAGGATCAACGAACCAATCTGGTTGTGCAACATAAACCTCCTCCTTCAATAGACCATTAAGAAATGCCATTTTTACGTCCATCTGATAAATTGGAAAAGACTTGTGTGCAGCATATGCGACGAAAATCTGAACAGCTTCCAAGCGAGCAACTGGAGCAAATGATTCCTCGAAATCAATACCCTCTTCCTGGGCATAACCCTTAGCTACAAGTCGTGCCTTATTGCGAATTACAGTTTGGTCTTCATTCTTTTTGTTCTTCCATAACCACTTTAGCTTGATTATGTTCTTGTCAAAGGGTTTTTCAGCAAGTTCCCAGACTTGGAGTCTATCAAACTGATGAAGCTCTTCCTGCATTGCCTTTATCCATGTAGAATCAGCCATTGCTTCCTTAATGGTTTTTGGTTCAGCAGTACTCACGGTAAGCGCGAACATACACATTTCAGGATCTGTTGCAAGTTGTCGTCTTGTTTGCACTGGCTTGGATGGATTTCCACGAACTTGAGATAACAGGTGATCTTTTGTCCATCGGTATTCGGAATCTTATGGTTGATTGATGGTATGCATACTTGAATTATCAATATTGCGTGAGGAAGACTTAGAAATTTCTCGTACCGGTGTACAGAAAGGATTGATAAATTCATCTTGTTAGAACTGTGTATCTGCTGCTTGATTTTCGTTGTTTTCCTCAGCATTAACACTTGTTGGAGTTGTTGGTTCTGTTGTACATGGATTATTCGTTATAGGTGGTGTGTCTTGTTGTTTAGAATTATCAGTGGGAGAAGAAGACTTATTGACACTTGAAGTACCTGCATTGAAAAATTCATTGTACAAAGGACCGAAAAGAAGATCTAACTCTTGTTGTGACGGAGCTGTTGTATCTTTTGTAGGAGAAAGATTTTATAGTTGGGGAACGGGGCCAGCGTTTTCATAATCTGATGCCTTTTGTCGTTGGGGAACGAGGCCTGAAGTGTCATTAGCAACAGACGTCTTAGTCATCTCTTTGATCTCATCAAATCTAAGATGTATAAATTTAACTATCAATCGGGTTCTCTTGTTGTAAACACAATATCCCTTAGACTGAGTGGAGTATCCCACCAAAACGCACATATCCCCTTTTTCTTTCATCTTATCTAGATTTTCACCATCTCTAGTTAAGTAACAGGTGCAACGATGTGAAGGTGGCTAATTGAAGGTTTCATGTCATTGATGATGTGATATGCCGTTTTCTCATGTGTCGGGATAATAGATTTATTTTGAGTATAACATGCGGTTGCAATTGCTTCAGCCCAAAAGAACAACAAAAGTTTAGAAGCTGAAAGCATCGTGCGAGCAGCCTCAACGAGAGTACGGTTTCGTCTTTCAACAATGCCAGTAGAAGTTTGATGCTCAGTTCCTTCTTCTTTGAAGAATGCATTAAGTGTCTTATTTAAGAACTCTGTGCCTCTGTCAGTTCGAACAGAAAGTACTAGGGCTAGAATATTTTGTTGAATCATCGTAAGAAAATCTTTTAAAACTTCTGGTGTTTCATCCTTGGATCTTAGAAATAAAGTCCAAGTATATCTGGAGTAGTCTTCGACAATTACCAGAATATATTTCTTTCCATTTATGCTAGCAACCCGCATTGGACCACATAAGTCCATATTAAGCAAATTTAGCCGTCCTTTCGAACTTGGAACAACCTTTGTCTTGAATAAACTTCTTTTTGCTTTACTCACTTCACAAGAAGAACATAGTTGATCCTTGACATATTTCAGTTTTGGTAAACCAATCATTACATCCTTCTTTAACAGCAGGTTGATGTCTTCGAAGTTAAGATGAGAAAGTATTTGATGCCATAACCATGTTTGAGTTGGTGAGGCTTTAGCCATGAGATAGATTAGAGTTGATGAAGTCGTTTCTTGAAGAGAAATTGTATAGAGATCAGATCCACGATTACCGGTGAGTAAATTGTTTCCCTAAAGATCTCTAACGAAACACGTAGATTTCCAAAAAGTAACATCCAAATTCGCATCATAAACTTGACCAACCGAGAAGATATTGTGATTGAGGCCTTCGATGTAATACACCCTGTTGATCATGATATTTCCTTGAACCAAATCTCTATAACCAAGAATTGGAGCAAATTGATCATTGCCAAAATGAACGGTACCCATATATTTTTCAACAAAATTGCACATCAGCGTTAGATTGCCCGTCATGTGCTTTGTGCATCCAGAGTCAACAAAGAATAGGATGAGTTGAACAATCTGCAAGAGAATTAGAGGACGATGGAATACTTGACAAATTGGATCCTAAAGTATTCGGGTTCAAGACATTAGTTATCTCTTGATTCTTTATCATATCAAAACTAAACTCTCTTTCTTTACATTCTCATCCTACTTTAGGCAACCATTTTGTTTTTGTACTTAGGAACCATTTATATCCTGATGGGAGTGTTGTTCTATCCAATTTCCAAGGCGTTATTAGTTTTCTCATATAACTTCCTATATCGTAAATCTTGGATTTTAACTGTGGATTCTGATGCAACCTTTTCTTTTAGGGGGTGTTGCAACAGATTTGTTCTCTTGACTTTTTGGGTTTTTAGTACTAATAGGCACTACTTTAGGCTTCGACTTTTAGTTCTAGCATTTACGTCATTCAAGAATTTAGAAACACAAGCATCATGATTCGAATTAAAAACACATTTTCCACATGTAGCACAAACAACATTAATATTCAAAAGTTTTAGATTTAAACGTCATTACACGAGTTACAGACTTTGTTTTCTTAGATATACTAGAAATCTAAGGTGGTTACTACTTCAGTTTTCTTATCCTTCACTTGACTATTGTTTGGCACGATCTTATCTTTTCTTTGAGTGCTCCTAAGTTGTGGTCTGCTAACATTAGTTCTATGAATTACTCCTGTAGAGGTAGACACGCGAGGATTAGTATTCCTAGAAGTCTGAGGCAATTGTGGTGCTCTAGTTTATGTTGTCTTAGTGTCAATTCGATACATGCCTGGTTTAATCACATTTGTGTTTCTTACAGCTTGCTTTGCTGTTTGAGGTAAAATCTGTGTAGTGACTGGTTTTGATAAACCCTCTGACACATTAGTTTTAGGAACCGACTTTGTTTATGAAAAACTTTTCCTCTCAAGAGAGTCTGAAAAAGGAGCTGGTTTGCCTAAAACTAATGGTTTTGGAATCTTTTGAGCATTTGGTTGTCGAACAACAGATGGTTTATCAAACTTAGTTTCCACAGACTTTCCTTTGCATTTCTCAATGAGTTTCTTTAACCTCACTTTTTGCATATAATTCTTTGTCTTTGCAATTGAGCTTTCAAATCTTGTATTTCAAAATATTGTTCACGTTCTTTTAGAAATACATTTGGCGCTTTTTCTTTGCAAACTGTGTCATTTTTCATTTGTTCTTGACATTGTTGTAAAGTCAGTTCAAGAGAAATTGAGTGTTTTTCTAATTTAGCAAAACTTTGTAAAAGCTCAGTATAAACTTCTTTACTAACAGATTCAGTTTGTTTCGAAAGCTTTTGTGCAAGACATTCACATTCTTTCACTTTATGAATATATAAGCATTGCAATTTAGAGTGAGCATCTAAATCAGATAACGAATGCAAATAAGAACACATAACATCATTAGACACACATTCTTGCAAGAGTATATCATACATGTTTGAAAATTCTGCTTTATCAGATTCAAGTTTGTCAGTTTCATTTTCAAGGGATTCAACGTACTTTAAATCAGCATGCATTTCTTGCTTAAGTTCATGAACAAATGCGAAACTATCATTTTGTGTCTTTATGGCAAGAGGCATAAAACATGTTTCTATTAGCACTTCCATATCAAGAGCAGTTGAGGCACATAAATGATTATGAAAATGCTTTTCCCAAGCTTGATCAACAAGTTCTCAAAAGTGATTTACGTTATTTGTCATTACATTATACGCTTGTCTACTTTTACTTATAGATTTTGAAACATGTCAGAAACTGATGTTTTTGAAAATGATTGGTTTAGATTTCACAAAAGATTTTCTCCACATTTTCTTTCTTACTTCTTTTGCATGTGCTAACTGTTCATGATATTCCTATGACGCTGGTTTGAAAATTTCATAAAGACTATTTAGCTTTGTGTAATCATAAGGTCTCACTAAGTCTTTATTCAATTTTGACCGACTCTCTTTTTTAAGAGTCAGAGTCTCTTCCCTATCGGGGACGAGTCTGTTTGCGGGATCAGATTGGTCATATAGGATCTCATACAAACATGGTTTTTCAGATTGAGCCTTTTTGAGGTACATTGGATTTGCAAAGGTTGGTCTACCATTGAATGTTGGGCCTTTGGGAGCTAACATATGTATGGTTTGAATTGATTGATTCCTTTTGTAAACAATTTCATTCAAAAACTTTAATTGCTTTTCCATTGAAATTATTTTGTCAATGTCTTTTTCTTCCTTAAGTTTCAAATCCATTATTACCTTTGTTTTCTCTTTGACAAGACCTTTGTAATGTGACTTTGTTAAAAGACTCTGTTTGACTAACTCATCGTGTTTCTCTTTGACAACTGAAATTTCATAGGCTTTAAGTTTTAAACCTTCTTTTATGTCAATTTATTTTTGAGCTAATAGTCCTAGAGTTTCATTTAACTTATGTTCAAGTTTGTCATAGTCAACTATACGGTCATTTAGGGTCTTGTACCTCTCAAACTCAGTCTGTTTATTTTGAAGTGCAATTAAACAACTATCCCGAATACTATTAGACTCCCTCAGAGTTCTACTAGTTTTCGCAAGAATAGATTTGCACTTATTCAATTCATGAGCAAGTGATGCGTTTGCTTTCTTTAATTGCTTTTGAATCTTTTTATTTTTATCAACATCAAGTTTTAAATTTGCAATTAAATTAGCAAGCGCAACACGCTCATCTTTAGCATTTTGGTCAGTTTGAATATCATTATCATACATATCCAGTGAATCAGGAGTGACATTACTATCACCCTTTTCCACTAAACATGTGTTACTAGTGGATTCAGGTTGCTCAGAATGCTGTCTCACATTGGCAAACACATTATATTCAGCATCGTTGTGTACCTGTTCTAATGGCTCAGTATCAGTTCATGAGTCTGCAGTAGGAACCTCCTAGATCTTTGCCATATAGCTGTAATGTGTTTCCAATTATTGTTCATCAATCTTTTCATCCGTGTCTGCTAGCCAATCAGATTGCTCTACTTGTAGTGGAACACCTTTCTCAGCTTGTTTGCATAACAACATCTTTTCCTTGTGATACGTTGAGTCTTTCACCCTTTTTGGTTTCCTGCATTCCTTAGCGAAATGACCAAATTCCTTAAAATTGAAACACTGTATCCCAGTCTGCTACACTACCTGACTGCCTATAGTCTCTCTAGCCCCAGCAACTGTCATTGTCCTCTGATTCCCAAACTGTCCAGTCTGATTGTCATTTTTGTACCTTTGAGTAGTATCTACCTTCTTGTTTTTTGGAGTTTGAAGAAGTTCTAAGGTTGTTGTTGGTAGGTTTGTAGATCTTTTTGAAGTACTTTGCAATGAGTGCCAAATTTTTCTGCATATCCTTATCTCTCTGAGCTTGTTCAGGATCACTGTCTTCTTCAGAAGCTGACTTAGATGGAGGTGTGATTGGTTTGGCTATATCTTTGCCTTTGAATTTGGTAGATGCATTAGATCTGGTGGAAGATGATTGTTTTGATGTTGGTGCATATGGTTTGTGAGATTTTGGTGCTTGATAATAAGGATCTGGATATGGTGAAGCAGCAGCAACAAGTGCTAATGGGTTAGCATTCTTGGCTATTCTCTCAGCACGGATTTCATTAACTTCCTTTTGATACTGTTTCAGAACGTCAAAGAGCTTGTGATATGAGACTGTATCCAAGTCGTGTTGTTGCTTGACAATTGTCACAAACCTTGACCATTCTGGTTGAAGTTGTTGAAGAAACTGAACATTGACTTGCATCGTAGCAACTGTCAAGTTGTTTCTTATCATTTCATTCATCATCTTGTAAAATCTAGAGTAGTATGACTCCATGGACTCTCCATCATGAGAAGTGAATTTTCCAAATTTCCAAAACAAATTAGTCTTGACATCTTGAATATTGAGAGATTCACCTTGTTGTAGCCTTTCAATAGCTATCCACATTTCATGAGCTGTCTTGCAAGCATCAACAGTTGAGTAGATTTCATCCCCAATTCCAGTCAATAGCAAATGGATTGCTTCCTTTTCTGATTCATAATGAGCTTTGTTTTCAGGAGACATAGTCAAGATTGTCTTAACTGCTGTTTGTTCTGGAACTGCTGGAGAATCAGCTGTTGCAGGTACAACTGGTATTGTGACAGTAGTGGGTTGGTATGAACCTTCCAAAATGCATTTCCTCAAGGCATCACCATTTGGTATTGTATCAATGTATCTTAAGAAACGTGATTGCCATTGAGCATAGCTTCTCGTTGCAAGCATTGGTGGACGATCCCTTGAACTAGCTGCCATGATGTTGTTATGCATTTGACTGTCGGTTGTGGATGTTGTAATTGGAGTAATCACGATGAATGATTGTTAAGATATGAAGTGAAAATGAGTTGTAGGATCTTATGTAGATGTGTTGTGATTGAAGTTGTGGTTAAATGAATGCAATTAACGTTCACGGGATTTTACACCTCTATGATTTAAACCGAGAAAAGAAGTGACTTTTACAGGATTTTTCAAAATCAAGAAGAAACCGTGAATGTATAATTGTTTGTTGTTAAGGTTTGTTGTTGAATTATTAATTGTCTTTTAATTCCAACTGAAGTGTTATAATAAAAGTCCAACTTGAATTTCACCGAATTTGACTTAACCAAAATTGAAAAATTCAGTGTATAAATTGCTGGAACTGTTCACGTATAAATTGCTGGAACTGTTCACGTATAAATCGCTGGAACTGTTCACGTATAAATCTCCGTCTAGAAAACGTATAAATCTCCGTCTAGAAAACGTATAAATCGCCGGATCAAGAGACGTATAAATCGTTGGAACTGTTCACGTATAAATCTCCGTCTAGAAAACGCATAAATCTCCGTCTAGAAAACGTATAAATCGCCGGATCAAGAGACGTATAAATCGCTGGAACTGTTCACGTATAAATCTTCGTCTAGAAAACGTATAAATCTTCGTCTAGAAAATGTATAAATCTCCATCTAGAAAACGTATAAATCGCCGGATCAAGAGACGTATAAATCGCTGGAACTGTTCACGTATAAATCTCCGTCTTCAAGCGTATAAATCTCCGTCTTCAAATTTTCCGGAAACACAACTTTTGAATCACTTAAAAAACACACTTTTTGACGATTTTTCTTGGTTTTTCTTGTACAACTTTCTTATCTAAGGCAATAAGAAGCAAAAAAAAAAAATCCAAACTTGATGATTTTTAACACGAAAAATTTCAAAATCAAGAACCGTACTTCTAAAGCCTTCGAACCAAAAAAAAAAAATCCAAATATGATATTTTCTTGAATCTAAGCTTGTACACCTTGTATAACAAAGATACTAGAACAATATACCCAAGTATATGATCTTTTCGTGTATAAACAAGCTTCAAAATCAAAGAAAAAAAATTGAAAACGAGTAGAAAAACCATAAAAATGAATCAAACAAACCACAAAATGAATCACCTATCTACCCGAGGCTCTTGATACCAATTGTAGAAACTAAGATATCACTTCACTTCCATAATCAAACCAAGAAATAAAGAGAAAAGTTTAGAGAGAGAAACAAGCGAGAGAAAGTGAATGGTTGAATTCTAATAAGTGTGAAATACAAAATGAGAACCAACACCTTTTTCCTTGGTCGAAAAGGGTTTATATACCCACTCCACATATTGGGACGTGTGGGCTTATAACTTAGGCGGGGCTTAGGATTACAATGGTTTTTAACCCGAAACTAGTACAAGATCAGATTAATTAACGAGCTCGTTTACCCTTTCTAGCCTATTACAACATATAATTAAATAAAGACTGTGCTTCCTTAATTCGTAGCCGAGCTTCCTTGTTCGACTCAATATTTTGAGGCTAACAGTTTGTTTGGTGGTCCAATTAGCACCGGAATGTGGAGTGAGGAATGGAAAGCCACATCCATATACTTCTGTTTTCCTTCCTCCTACCATCAATTATTCATTTTAGGGAATTCGCTCTTCATCTGTTCATACTTTTGGACGAAAATGTTAGGTTATTCGAGTTTACGATAGGCTGGAATGTGTCAGAACTGAAAATGCCATGTTAGTTAGTTATTAACTCTCGTAGATGGGTCCTGTTTTAAACATTTTGTTTCCAGATACTTAGGCACTGTTCATTTTGTTTGCAGGGTATGCAAGCTCTGCGAAATGGTTGTGGGAATTGGGATTAGAATGCTGGAGGTATGTTTTGATTGTTGGATTGATGAAAATAAAAAGGTTTGGTTTATGTTTGTGTTATCTATGTTTGTGTTATTTAATTGACTATTTTTCTTTTTTCAAAAGGTAGGTAAATCATGTTATTATGTTTTGGGCTAGGTCTGCAATTTAGGATTTCATACGACTATGCTAGGTCCTGTCTAAAAAGTGATTGGATGTAGAAATAGATAGATTACGCAGCTTCCTTAACGATCTTATTCATAATTTTTTGAAGATTTTTTTGCGTGCTAAATGGGTTTGTTGGGGTATGTTATTTATTGTTTTCGTGAATATTATTGTTGTTTTTTTATTGCCATTTGCGATGAGCAATATTTTACTTTAAACAATCAGCGAAGTTTATATTTTAACAATCGATGTTTTTTCTGCACATTTGTAGTCATGATATTTGAACTTAATTTATTGATGGGTTTTATTAATGTCACCAATGACATCAAATAAGGTCACATTATTAGCATCATTTATCCCATCTATATTGCTTGTTTTACATTATTTTAAATGAGATTTGATACTTAATCGTTTATATTTGTTAATCTCAGCTATTATCAAGCAATTGGCAAAATATGGAGAAAAGCACGTGTTTTAGAGCATAAACAAAGAACTCAAGAAATTCCACTCATTATGACAACCAATACGCCGTATCATTCTAGACACATATGCCGTATCCCAAGACTTAGACGAAATCAAGACCATTGCTTGACTTTGAAGAATACACCGTATCCATTTCATCAGATACGTCGTATATGATACTTTGGTCAACGCTCAGAGCAAACACGATTTCAAGCAATACGCCGTATTTAGAAGACCCTATACGCCGTATAGGGAAGTGATCATCGAATATTCCAGAATATTATAATCGTGGAGCCCACTCCAAGTTACCCAATACGTCGTATCGAACCCTTCGAATACGGCGTATCGACCTTTTGCTAGAATCTATAAATACAAAACCTTAAACTCGATTTTATGTAAGCTTTTAACCACCAAGTACGATATGAGATGAATTTAGGAGTAGAAGAAGGTCAACAAAGAGCTTCAAGTCATAGAAAACCTCTTGTAATTTCAATACTACGCTATACGCATTTGGTTAATCGTATCATTATCTTTACTTTAATCGTTCATATATGATATTGTGTTTTGTTACAATGACTATGGGCTAATACCTTTAGGTATTAGCCATGTTTATGATAATTTAATTTTTGGTTTGTCTATATTGATTGTTTAGTATTTGTTGCATATTGATTATGTTTATCACTTGATATTTCTTTATGTTTGATTATGTGTTTAATCTATCATTCAACTAGATCTAGTTATATAGACCAAGTAGACTGAGTATGGGATATAACTACATACAACTTATATATGACTATGGATTATAGGACTACAAATTTAAGACCCTAGTGCCTCCCTGGTTTAAAGAGTGGTAGACTAAGTGGGGACTTAGGATTACAAATAACATTCTGTGGCCTTGTTTTGGGTCACGACGGACCATAGATTACCAGCATATATATAGTGATTAAAGATAAGTGGGTAAAGCCTCGATGAGCTAGGTTTTAATAATCACCAGTATTGTATCCTAGATAGATTATAATCAACGAATGTATGCTTTATGAGAATTTAGGTTAATTATGACAGGATTAACTTAATGAAGTTTAGGGAGAAGATCCACTTAGACTTAGGGATTGATATAACACCAACAAAGTAATACAATCATTGCACACATAGACAATCCATGCGTTTTATTAGATTAAACTCGCTACTACGTTTTCCTTACATTTGTGCTAGACCACTCCTTTATCGTTTGTTTATCTGCTTGTGTGTGTTAACGGCCTCATTTACCCTCTATTAAACCAAAACTAGTGTCAGTCTATCAGGCTGAAAACCCCCCTTTGCGTTAGTATAAGTTTAGATAGATTTAATTAGGATTAATTAGACAACTAAAATACCGATAGATTTAAGAGTTAACATTCGCTCTTAGTGATCGACACCTTACTTACCAACTGTTGAGATTTATTGATTTGATGATACAAAAGAATAAAACAAGAATGATACAAACGGATTACAAAAGGGTTTAATTCGACAATATGGAATTCTAGAAGATGGAGGATTCTAGAAGACTTGCTTAAAAGGATAAAGATCAAGATTATGAAAGATTTAGTTTTCTAATACAATTAGATTTCCTTTGTAAGTCTAGATGGACTATATATATAAAGAGATCCCTAGACATTGTTTATGTGTGTGTATCCTAGACGTCTAGTGTGTGTTTTAAGGTGTTTAATCATGTAGAAGGATAACACCAACGATCTCACCACTTAAGATCGTTTAGCCCTAAGATTAAAGTGTCTTTGATCCTTGTTATACTTAGGTAACACATTCTATTTTGATCAAATAGAATTGGGGCTTGTATGAATGTAAAACCTTGTTCAATAACATTGTTCTTGTTCTTATTCCGCTGCGCAACATACAAACTTTGTTACTTTGTTATTATAGATCCTAGATGAGTTTAAAACGATCTTCACAATAGGTATTAGAGCCATGTGGCTCATGATCTATGATCTACAAGGTTTTACAATCGAAGAAAGAAGATTTTGTATTCAAAGAAACCTAAAAAATTTGATTTTGGTTTTTATTTTCGTCACTTTCTGCACAACTGTGGTAAAAAGGGGATATCTAATTCGTTAATCATTGGATCTTAACGAAATTTTTATTAAAGGTTCTTTACTCATAAAGGCATATTCTCACTAGAGGGATCTTCAATATGAGCTTTTAATTGAAAGATATAAAATTTTGAAATCTGCTGCAGAAAAGTTGAAGTTGGTATGGTTTTACTTCTCTTTCATCATTGTTTTTAATAGTGTTCTTGTTATTGTTATTGGAAGTTTTTCTTTGAACACTTGGGTATTAAAGAGAAGGTATTAAGGAATGAAGTGGATAAAGAAGTTTGTGAAAATTAGGGTTTTAATTCTTAAATCATTTTTTTGGAAACCCTAATTTCTAAAAACCTCAAAAGTTGATGATGAATACGAAGTGTAATCACAATAAAGGCGTCACACCCCGCCAAGGCGGAAGCACGAGACGTAACATCATGGATATCATCACAACACAATGGTGTCAACAATAGAGAATCACTAAATGCATAACTAAATATAAAAGACACAATGTGTCATGACAATACCGAAAAGACAAAAGAAACCGCACGGCGTCTTGTATTAATGACAAAAGGGTCTCATCAATACAAAGACATAAATGACTTACGAACCTAATAAAATCAAATAGCATTCAAAAGAATCCATGCAACAAACATGAACAAAACTCAGGAGCGAAATCCAAATGCATTCCTACGGTCTTTCTAGCAACTTCTTTTAGCCTTAACATCCTAATGATGCTCACCTGAAAATGATGCTTTAAAAAGTCAACACAATGGTTGGTGAGAGTCATAGGTTTAAGACACATAACAAAACCTTTCAAACAATTGTTGCGATTACTAAAACAATTCATAACAACCATACGTGTCCCGCAGTCCACGTATACATCACATCACTCACAAAAGGGTCATGGGTAGCTCACTACCCTCTGATCGGAACACAAAGTTAGTAGGTATTATTTTAACCCTTCGGTTGGATTTAATTGAGTAGTAAACACCACTCTCCAACCGAACTCACATACCTAAAAACGCCTCCAATTGAACACAAAGCCATGGAGCGTACCACATAAACGACTCTAATTGATCACAAAGCCATGGAGCGTATCACATCACAATCAATAACCATATAACACATAATCACAGCAACTAAAACATTTAAACTCATAGCATCATTTTCACCCCAAGAAAACATAAGAAAAAGGGGCTATGAAACTCACCTGATGCTAAAGCAATTCCCAAAATCCTCGCACACAGCTAAACAACAAAATAACACGTGTTACACGCTACTAAGCCAAAAGCTTAAGCACATGTAACAATCATATGATGGATGTCTAAGGTGTTTATTTACCCTCATGGGTCACCCCGACACCATGCCCAACATTTACCAATTCGTTTACACACTTTTTCAGTGTTCAACACTTTACCCGAAAACATAAAATTTTAGTGTCACTTTACTATTTTCTAAACCACACCTACTGACCTTTATAAATATTACCAAAAATCACAGGTTCAATATCATGAGTTTATTATCTCCATGATTTTTCCACTAATTTATTTCCCCTCTTAAGTGCCCCAAATAAAATCAAACTTTTAACCACTTAGTTTTGGATCTAAACGAACACTAAAAAGTTTGGACCTAAAAACCATACTTAGACTCTAAATCAGAAGCTCTCCTTTGGGGGATTTTTAATAGACACGTAGAACTAAATTCTTGTAGGTTTGCTAATCCTAATTCGAATTTTAAGTGGGGGTTTTTCACCTCGTAATCTGACCCAAATTTACTGCTTTGACAACTTTTCTTGTAACCAACATTTGAATGACTTCCCGACCTTAAAACTTTCAAGGCCGGATGTTCTGGAAACTAGACTCTCTGAGCTACAGCATAGGCATTGGAATCACATCAATTCATGCTTCTAACCTTTAGATATTCACGAAACAACACAGCCCTAAATTCTGCTCAAACCTAAATCAAGTTCTAACACATTCTAAACCTAACCGAATACATCATCATGCTTATAATTCATCCCTAATCATTATTACCTAGTTTAATTATATTAATTTACAGATTTTATAAAACCCTAATTATCCATCTTAATAATTGTTACATGATTTAAAGAAAACTAAACAAAAACTTAATTGAAACATACCTAAACCTTGATTCTTGAATCACTTAATCACCAACTCGTTCTTGATTAAAAAAAATCTTTTTTTTCTTCTCTTGGAGGTTCGGTCGATCACAGGGAAAAAGAGGAGAGAAAAAGTGATTTAGGGATTTATTTATCTTATATTTATACTACCTAGAATCCTAATTGTAATCAGATTTGTTTCCTTTTTTTTCTTTTTCTTTCTTTAAACCGATCCAATCACCTCCCTTTTTAATTAATTAATTTTTTTATATATTTTCCTATACAAATTCGTATTTACTATTCATGTATAAAAAATATTTTTTTAAAACCTAAACTTATTTGCGCATACCTTTTTGCATAAACGCACTTTACTAAACCTGAAAAATAACTTTTCATTTTTATTAAACCTAACTTTCCAAAAAAATAGAAATTTCATTTCTTTCATATCCTAACTACTAAAACCTAATCTTATCTTAAATCACTAACACAAAAATACATATACGTAATAATTACTTACACAATTATCACGAAACTGCTTAAATTACCAAAATCATTTCCTTATCACCAAGAGTGAATGAAATAAATTCAACTAATCTCACCACCATTCCCATCTTATTGAGATGATCACACTCAACAGATTCACAAGTCAACACTAACGGTTTGACTAACCTGCTCAAATCATGGTTGTCACAGTATCCCATCCTTTAGGAAATCTCGTCTCGAGATTTAACTAGCTGATTCATCAGCTCACTCAACGAACAACTGAGGATACTTAGATTTCATATAATCTTCACATTCCCAAGTAAACTCAGGTCCATGCTTAGAATTCCAACGAACTTTCACAAGCGATATCCTACTATGTTTCAAATTCCTAATCTCACGGTCCATAATCTCTACGGGTTCCTCAAGAAAACGTAAAGTATTGTTGATTTTGATTTCATTCAACGGCACATGTAATTTAGCATCCGCCAAACACTTCGTTAAATTTGACACATGGAATATGTCATGCACACTACTCAACTCCTCGGTTAATCTTAACCGCTAAGCTACAGGGCCGATTCTTTTAAGGATCTCGAATGATCCTACATACCTCGGTGCTAACTTACCCTTCTTTCCAAAACGAACTACGCTCTTCCAAGGCGTCACCTTTAACAATACAAGATCTCTCACCTCAAACTCTAACGGCTTACGCCTAAAATCAACATAGCTCTTTTGACGATCTCCCGCCGCTTTGGGCTTTTCCTTTACCAGCACTACCTTATTAGTCGTTTCTTGCACTTACTCAGGTCCAATCAACTACTTCCTCCAATATCTGCCCAAATAATAGGCGATCTATATTTCCTACCATACAAAGTTTCAAACAGAGCACACCGAATGCTCAATTGATAACTACCACCAAAATCGATAACACATGCCCTCATTATATCCTCCAAAGTCTAAATTATAACTGTTGGGAAATAGATTGTAAAAGACTTAAGACTGGTAGTATAACAATTAAGTCTGGTAGTAATAGTTAGTTCTGGTAGTACTGAGTTAATACTGGCAGTGCTAAGTTAAGTCTGGCAGTACTAAGTTAGTACTGGTAGAGTAGCAGTACTAGAGTTAGTACTTGTTCATTTTTAGTAAGTTCTTTTCATAGTTTAAGCCAGTTTATTAACAGAATAGTTAATAGTATCTTAGAGATATCTAGAAAACTTGATGAAAGGATATGTATTATCCTTTCACTAGCGTTTTGTAACCCATTAGGTTTCCTTGGTGTATAAAAGTAACCCTCGAGGCACGAATTGTTATGTACGTGATTGAAAAATATCAATAGAAGCATAGAGCTTAATAGCAAATTAGTATTATTGTTTCTTCTTAATTCTTGTGTTAAGATTCCGCATTAACACTTGATATTCATAGTCAGTGTCTCTCACATAGTTGATTTGGATTTATTCAAGTTAGCTATCGTCTTACAAAAGGCTAATCAGATCCTAAACACAGGACCTACAAGTGGTATCAGAGCCTAGATGGACTAAGAATAAGAAAGAATCTCGAGATCACAAACAATCACTTTTCAAAAAAAAAAAAGATCTAGAAAAATGTCTCAACCTGCTAATGATGATTACTCTCAACATCTTAGTGATGGTGACGCATCATATCATGAAGATGCATCAGAAAATGGTTCTGCAACCAATAAACCAAAACAACATCAACAACAACAACTCACTCCTACAACAACCACTATTTCAAATATCAAACTCCCAATTCTGAAGAAGGAAGAGTATGATATATGGGCCATGGAGATGGAGCATTACCTTGAATATATTGATAATGATGTTTGGAAGGTAATTCAGAATGGAAATTCAAAGAAGAGAATCTTAACTAGAAAAGACGATATGACGTAGACATTGAAGAGATGGACATAAACTGGCAGATAGTAATGATTGCTATACGAATGAAGAAGTTCTATAAGAAAATAGGAAGGAGAGTTCGTGTTGATGGAAAAACACTTGTTGGCTTTGACAAAAAGAAGCTTAAATGCTTCAATTTGCACAACACTAGTCACTTTGCTAGGGAATGTACAGCTAGGGAAAGAAGAAGAGAGACTCTTTTTATCAACACCAAGAAGCTGGAAAGCATGAAAAGAATCAGATGGGTTTGCTGATAATGGATGATGGTATTGTAAATTGGGGAGAACATACTGAAGATGAGGAGACAAATCATGCACTCATGGCTATCAGCTCTAGTAGTGAGGTATCTTTGTGTTCTAAAACTTGTATTGATTCATATAATACCCTTAAAACACTGTGTAATGAACAAATGAATCAGTTAGGTGATCAAGAAGCACATATACTTGCCTATAGTCAAGCTGTTAAGAAACTAGAAGCTCAAATTGTTACTTTTCAAAAACAACAATTTTCTCTAAATGAAAAGCTTACATTTCAGGCAAATGAAATATATGAAAAAGATGAAAAGCTTAAAAAATATAGGAGAATTGGAATGAAAGCTGTAAAAGAAAAGGAACAATTGCAAAAAACATTTGATTCATGGAAAGATTCTTCCAAGAATCTTTGGAGATTAATTAATTCAGGCATGAGTTCAAGCAGTAAAATAGGCTTAGGGTATGAAATACAATCAAACAATGAGGTTCTAAGTTATGAAGAAGAAATAAATTGTTCTGTGTTTAAGTGTACAGAAGAAGATTATGTTAACAAACCTTTATACAGTAGATTTACAAAGACTGATAATTTCAAAGGAGTTGCACATCCCTTATCCGGGGACTATACTTCTAAACCTCAAGAGGAAATTGATGATTCTTTGTATGTGTATGGTAAAAAGGGACCCTAAGAGCCTGAACCTAGTGTATCAGATGATAGATCCAGTGAATATTCTACCTGTCAATCTAATGACAGTAAAGGATCTATTGGAAATTCCTTTGAACATTCTGTTAATCCTGAATCAGAGAATTCAAGAGTACCTCAA
>BQNB010130139.1:4792-18991 GCA_026074375.1 Tanacetum coccineum | reverse complement strand
CTTTGGCTGAGTATAAAGCAAACATAAATAGTAGAAATGAAGATGACAACCACGAATCAAGAAGTGGCAAAAGGAGAACAGAGCGCGTTGCTCATGAGTGCACCTATAGTGACTTCCTAAAATGCCAACCCTTTAACTTTAAGGGTACTAAAGGCGTCGTAGGTTTGACTTAATGGTTTGAGAAAATGGAATTTGTATTCCACATAAACAATTGCACTATCGCGTGCCAAATTAAGTTTGCTACATGTACTCTTTTTAGAAATGCATTAACATGGTGGAATTCCCACGTTAAGACTGTCAGTCATGATGTTGCATATGGAATGACATGGAAAACCTTAAATAAAATGATGACTAACAAGTATTGTCCAAGAAGTGAAATCAAAAAGCTTGAAATTGAGATCTGGAACCAAAAGGTCAAGGGAACTGATGTTGTGAGCTATACACAACATTTTCAAGAGTTGGCACTAACGTGCGGGAGAATATTTCCCAAAGAATCTGATGAGGTTAAGAAGTATGTTGGGGATCTTCCTGACATGATCCAAGGCAGTGTGATGGCATCCAAGCCGAAAACAATGCAAGATGCAGTTGAATTTTCAAATGATCTGATGGATCAGAAGATTTGTACTTTTGCTGACCGTCAAGCCGAAAATAAAAGAAAGCTGGATGAAAACTCAAGGAACAATCAGAATCAACAACAGCCTTACAAAAGGTAAAATGTAGCAAGGGCCTACACTGTTAGGCCTGGTAAGAAGAGGGAGTACGGAGGATCTCTACCTCTGTGCACAAAATGCAACTACCATCACAATGGACAGTGTGCTCCCAAGTGCAACAACTGCAAGAAAGTTAGCTATCTGGCCCGTGATTATAGTAGTCCAGTTGCTACTGCTAACAACCAGAGAGCCCCCGAGGTGAATTAGAGGGTTGTCACTTGTTTTGAGTGCGGAGTCCAAGGGCATTACAAGAAATATTGGCTAAAGTTGAAAAACAAGAACCAGGGAAATCATGCTAGGAACAGTGGAGCACAAGCAAAGGCTTATGCAGTGGGAAATGCAGGGAAAAACCCGGACGCCAATGTCGTTACGGGTACATTCCTCCTAAACAACCGTTATGCTTCTATCTAATTTGATACTGGTGCCGATAGGAGTTTTGTGTCTACTACATTTAGTTCTCTAATTGATATCGTTCCAACTACACTAGACCATGATTATGATGTCGAACTAGCCGACGGAAATATAATTGGAGTTAATACTATCATATGGGGTTGCACTTTAAACTTCTTAAATCATCCATTCAACATCGACTTAATGATCGTAGAACTTGGTAGTTTTTACGTCATAATTGGTATGGATTAGTTATCTATGTATCATGCCATAATCGTCTGTGATGAGAAGATCGTTCGTATACCCTTTGGGAATGAAACCTTAATTGTTCATAAAGCAACAACAGACATGAGTCTCGATTAAACATCATCTCGTGCACCAAAACTCAAAAGTACTTGCTGAAAGGATGCCATGTCTTTTTAGCATATCTTACCACAAAGAAGACCGAAGACAAGTCAGAGGAGAAGCGACTTGAAGACGTACCGATTGTTCGAGACTTTCCTGAAGTATTTCCCGAGGACTTGCCGGGTATTCCACCAACCCGACAAGTGGAATTTCAAATTGATTTGATACCTGGTTGTCACATCCCGACATAGGCAGAAACACGAGAATGCGACGAAGAATGATCAATCATAACACAAGATACAAAATAGAGAAAACTAAAATGCATTAATGAAAAGTGTCATGATGGCCTTCAATCACAAATACAGATTTGAGTGAAGTCCCAACAAGAACATTTCAAATAGTCTCCAATTATTACAACCAAAAGCCCACGCAGGGGTCCATACTAGTCTCGAACCAAAACCTCAAAGTACTAAGTTTAAACAAACACCAAATGCAAGATCTCTCAATACATGATCCATACAGGATACTCTTAAAGTCTGCTATCTTGCATCACAACCTTACTCATCATTAACTTCACCTAAACATGATACTCGAAAAGGTCAACAAAAATGTTGGTGAGCTCGTGGGTTTGAAGAAACCCAGTTGTTGTGCCAAAATTTTAAGTAGTGTACAATTGTGCAATATGACAGTGAATATATGCAAAACATTTCAAATTCCATGACTTAGCATCCCCTCTAATCATACACCATGACATAGCATCCTCGTGCTAGTCATCACAAGAATATATACCCATGCTCTTAGAGTCGTAACTCCAGGGTCACCCGCACCTAAAGCCTACCAGCTGGAGCATTTACTTAGGGCAAGACCATCACAAACATAGCAAATCCATGCTAATCACATACATTTCCATGCATCTCGATGCACGCAAGTACAATCAAACCACATAATATTCACATAGCAGTCATAAGCACATAACATTGTCCCCAAAACAAAACCACGTTTCGCACAGTAAGAAAACACGTTCAAAACAATTTTGAGTATCATTTTCCCCCAACGGAAAAGACATAAAAATAGGGCTACGAGAACTCACCTCAAGCAAAGGTGTCTAGTATCAAACTCAATATCACACAAGCAATTGCAACGACGTCCAAACATGACCTAGTCCAATTAATGTTCCACTTAGCCATTTATTTCCAAAACAGTTTTCAGGTGTGATGCATAGAGGTCAGACGCGCATTGTATGGTCATCCTTAACGTTTTCAGTGGTGTGATGGTTGAAAACTTAGTTTCAAAAAATAACATACTTCCAAATCATACCTTAGTATAATATACATACTTATATCATTTAATATAATTGTAGAGTAATACAAGGAAATTCTTATAATAAACACTTATAAATATACTTCAGTAATTCCATTCGGTACTCTTAGTTATCATTAATTAATCATTTAGATTATAAGAAATGAAATGTTTATTTATGCTAAACAATATAGGAAAGTTTCATAAAAGTATATTTTTCGTCTTTTAGTCGACGTATTAAAATAATAATATTTTATTATTTTATCGAAAAATCACGCTTTTAGTAAAAATTCTAAGTGTAGACTTTTTACAAAATTTCAACATGACCCGTTCATTTATACAACGTTTTCCAAGGTTTTAAACCTTAATTTCAAACATTTCTCCATAATTTCACCACTTTTCTGTCAAAATACCATAATCATTTCTCGCAACGTTTATCAAAGCATATTTCCCCAAATCAACTTTCAATATCATTTCATAAGTATGCTCCAATTCCCAAAAGTTCATTAAAACTCATAAAACGACTAGTTTTTCATTAAGTAATACAAGGAAACTAATTCTATGCTACACACATCAAAATTAATCCCAGCCTAATTGATTTATAAAACTGACACCCGAAACTTTCGATCTATGAAACTCCCTTTGAAACTACCATTTTGTGCAGTTGCGATGGTTGCGTTTTGTCGCTGCGAGTATGTTCTTGTGAATCGAGGCGTTTTAGCGGATTTTTTTAGAGGAGTTAAAGGTATGATTTTGCTAATGCCTTGTAGTTTCAAACAATATTAATGTTATGAATGATGTTTTATTGATCTTCAAGCATCTATCATCTTTGAAAGTGAAAGCAAAATGGGTTATTTTACCTTTTTGTGAGTAATTGTTTTCAATCGGATTTATATTCTAGCTTTTCATTTGGTGCCCCACAAGCTATTCCATTGCCTTGGTTTTGTTTACTAAATTTTTGGTACACATTTTGTGATATGGTTTATACAGATGAAGCACGACAAGGAATGAAAATATGTTGTTATGCATTTTTTTTGATAGTTTTCACTATTTTTTTATTTTTGATTAACGACGTAGAAAAATGTAATTTTATATAATTGGAATTTTGTTTTTAAAAGTTTTGTTGATTAATTCTTGTTGCTAATATGATTAACTATTTAATGTTTTGTTTTGAGACAGGTCTTGTGTTTTTGGTGTTTTAATTATGAAGTTTATGTGGTCATTACAGATATACATATTTGTGCAAGGCGTGCACATATGTTTTAGTGCATTTGACTAGAGCGTGCACATGTGTTCTTGGAATGGTACTCACATGTTTTAATAAAGTTGATGAGAAAGTGAAGGGTGCACGTATGTTAGTGGAATAGTGCACGTATTTTCTAGAAGAGTGCACATATCTTGGAAGAGTGCAAACATGTTTTTGAATGACATGCACATATATTAACAAGATACATTTGTATTTGAATTGTATTTTATTGTATATCAAATTTTGTGTTTACTTTTTATGTTTTGTTTTGTTATAAATTTAGAAGTTACATTTATATGGTTATGTGTATGGTTATAAATTTCAAAGATTAAAGAATGTACATATTAAACATATGTGCAATATCATTTTTAAGTAAAGCAAACGATGTCTAAACAATTGTACTCAAAAAAACATACGTAAAATTACAATATTTAAAAAAAACATATATGTTTTGTTCTTCTGAAAACATGTATGCTAAAAAAGCAAATATAAAATAAGAAAATAAAAAAGTCTAATTTCAAAAATTAAGAGAATTGAAAAACGTTTTTAATTAAAATATTCAAAAAGAAAAGTAAAAAATATGTTTTACTATTATACCCTTTTGAATTAAATAAAAATTATTAATAATACTAAATTTTATTGGTCCAAAAAAGTTCTGTAAAGTTTTGCACTTAAAATGGTTTTCAATTTATCGCACCATATATATATATATTTTACATATATTATATATATATATATATATTCACTACTTTTATATATATAGATATTATATAGATAGACATTTTATATATATGTATTATATATGTATATATTATATATATATATTTACTATATATATATTATATATGTATATATTGTATATTGAGTTTAGGGATCAAATGGAGAGTTTCCTTAAATATGAAGGATTAGAAGTAAACTATAACCGCATATTCGAGATGCATCGACTTAAATTAGATGCATCTCTATAATCTTAGATGCATTATAATGTATCATAATGTGTTTTCTAGCTTTTAATTAGATGCATTTACGTATTTTAGATGCATTTTATGATTTCTCTTATTTTTTGGTCCTCTACATGTGTCAAAATCATGAAAAT
Organism: Tanacetum coccineum; assembly: GCA_026074375.1. Classification (NCBI taxonomy): domain Eukaryota; kingdom Viridiplantae; phylum Streptophyta; class Magnoliopsida; order Asterales; family Asteraceae; genus Tanacetum; species Tanacetum coccineum. The sequence goes on along the minus strand of BQNB010130139.1, from coordinate 13,905 downwards.
CAATTTGCATCATCTACACATCAAATTAACTTTCGAAACTCTATATGGTGCATCTAGATGAATAGAAATGCATCTAATGAAAGTCGTTGCATCTCAAATGTGTGGTTTTAGTCACTTCTCACCACTTCTTATTTTAATTTACTTCTCATGGATCCCTACTATATCTATAATATATATATTATATAAATATATATTAGTATATATATATATATATATATATATATATATATATATATGTAGTAAGGATCAAGTGAGAAGAAACATTAAAATAGGAAGAATAAGAAGTAATCTCAACCAATCATTTCAAATGTGATATAAGGGTAATTTTGTCTTAACAACTAAATAATGAAGGCAAAATTTATAACTCTCCCCATGATAAACGGTTAAATCTTTTAAATATACTCCACTCCAATTTTTGAATGTATCTGTAATCAATGTTCTATCTCATCTCCGAATTCATTAGATGCATTCTCTATTTAATTTATTCACGTAGCCATGTTTTGTTTTCTACATTCACTAATTAAGACCTAATAATAACTGTTAATTGATTATCTAACTAGTCATCTATGCATCTAAATATGCGTGCATCTAATTTAATCCAGCTAGTCATCTATAAAATTAATAGTTCATCATGATTCATGCATCGTTTTAAATAACAGAGGGTAATCAAGCCATGCGTTGCGTATGTTGGCTTACGAAATCTGTTCGAAAAAAGGAAAACCAAAACAAAGATGCATGTTGAATCCATTAGAGACAAAATATGCGTGTTCAATCTGATAAAAAAAAGATGCTTGTTAAGCTTTTCTTAATCCTATTTTATAAAGATGCATATCAAATTATTAAAATGGTGATTCTTTTGTCCATGCATCTTGTGAAAATCAATGCCTTTAACTAAAGCCCAATCTGAATAATCAAAGAGACGAAGCACGAGTCATCCTATACGGATGTATTTATTAAATTTTACAAATGGTATTGACTGTTGAAATTAGATAGATGCATGTGATATTCTTAAAAAGTTGATTTCGTCTTTCGAATAAAGATGTGTATAATAATATTGATCATGAATGATGGTGGGAACTGGGAAACGAGTTCTGTAACTTCTGTTCATTGAATTAATGAATTTAATGTGAAAGTTATAAGGGGAGCTATTTTACTAATTTACCCTTGTTTAGCACAAAAAATGGGTTCTTATTTACTAGTTTGCCACCACTTGTTTTTAGCCATTGATTTTTAATCCAATGGTCAAAATATCTTCTTATTCTTCTTATTTTAGTTAATATTCTCATTAGATTTGTAACACCCCCAAAAATGCGTGTCGCAGCAGAAATGTGTCCGGGGGCGTTACTTCATAATACACAGCGCTAGATACAAGAGAACGGACCTCTAAACGTGGTGTTTGAAAGTATCACGTTGATTTCTTGAAAACATGATATAACATTGTCCCATAATTGCATCACAGTGCAAATTGAATACACCAACGAGATTGGATATTGTATATAGTAGAAGACCATGAATGAGATCTTGTCAAATTTAGACTCCAGTGCACATCAAATAATCCAAGCATCTAATTCACCTGAGAAAAACATGCTTAAAAGGGTCAACATAAAGTTGGTGAGTTCATAGATTTGTTTAAGTATAAATGTTGAAACCAAGGTTCTGTCAAGTGTGTATGACCATTTAAAATCCTTAAATGTCCTTCCAAAATGTATGTATGATTTTGTGAAATCAAATAGTTGTAAAGTATGCATGACCATTTCAATCCCCAAATAGTCACAAAAATGTACGTATGATCGTTGTATCGCAATTGTTCAAAGCATGTATGATATTTATATATATATATCACCAAAATGTTTCAAGTATGTATTGCCACTTTATTCAAGGCACAGTAAATATCCATGTGAGTATAAAACAATGATTACAATTACTCTAAGTTCATGAAACCGATGCACTAATATAACAGTAAGAGTTCATATGTAAGTGTTGTGGGCCCTGTAGGCCCAACCAATCGTAATCCGACATGTTATAACGTTCGTTTGCCCAGTGATAGCTAATCACCCGAACGGGGATTGTCAATCCCGAATAGATCTATTTTATAACATTCGCGTAGACAACATGCTATAACGTTCGTTTGCCCAGTGATAGCTAATCACCCGAACGAGGATCACACCCGAATAGATCTATTTCATAACATTCACGCTCACCCTCCAAGTGATTTACAGTTCATGAAGCTGTGACGTAGACTTATATATATACCCATCACAGGTGTCCCCTCCAAGAACACCCGGGCCTTTATTTAAAAATATGTACTCCCGTTACCGGTGTCCCCTCCAAGAACACCCAGGCAGTACTGTATTGTTATCAGTTCAATCCGCTTAAGCTAATCCGTAATCATTTCAAAAGTAAAGTATGCATTCGTGACCAAAAATGAAGTCAAGTAATGTATCCCATAGCGAGCTATGTAAATGAGTATGTAAACCAATTTGTAATCAACCATGTAAATGCATTTGTAAACAAGCATGTTCTGTAACACCCTCAAATCTGAGTACGCAGCAGAATGTTGAATATCCGAGGGCATTACATATACGAATCAATAGCACAAGATATGAGAACGACTACTAAACGTGTCGTTTGAAAAAGATACATTGGATTAACAAAATACTTGTTTGTTACATAAGCTCATGGCTTCAAATTGTTCAACAAAATAAATAAAGATTCCGGTTTAAAACAATTATCCCCAAAATGTAATAAGACCCCAAATCTTAAATGTTGACTCTTCAATTATTGACTTCTAATGTATCATCGCATCTCGTGCCTTATTTGACTACCCCCCCCACCACTCCCCCCCCCCCCCCCCCCCCCCTTAAACATGCTTAAAACGTCAACATAAAGTTGGTGAATTCATAGGTTTATGTAAATCAATGGTAGGACCGCAAGATTTCCAAGTGTATGATTAAGCAACAAATGCAAACATCATAAAAAGTTAATTAGTTGACCTAAGCTCATGGACACTAAAGAATAGCGACATATCAGGAATGCAAATATATTTGCCAACAAGTGTCCGGAATGATTGCTACACCCGCAAAACATCCCAAATTCGACATGGTATTGCGTTCGTTCACCAGTGATATGCTAGTCATCTGACGGCGGATTGTTCAATCCTAAATAGATCTATTCATAACATTCGCGTCCACATAATGTAATTCTCAATCACATCTATGCAACTAACAATTCATAATCATGGACATAATGGGTATGACTTTAACATTTTATTCGAGTTTCGAAAATGGCAAAATTAGTCCCTTCACTTTCGGTTTTCGTATTTTGACCACGAAAAAGGTTTAAAATAGTTTTAAATTGCTTTTTATCCTTTAAGTAGGTCATAAGAGTTGTTTCGGCTTAAAATAAGCTTATCGAGCTTATTTTTGGCTTAACGGGCCTTATTGGGCCCGTTAAGGTCCGTTTAGCTTTCTAGAGGCCCGTTATAGTTTTAATAAGTCTAAATGTTTCCAATAAGCTCAGTAGGGTCTGTTAAGCTGTAAATAAGCTCGAGGAGCTTATTGTAGCTTATTTTGAGCTTATTGGGCCCGAAAGCCCAATAGCTCACTCGACAAACACCCTTAAGGGTTTATGGGCTTTGCTAGTTTCCTTTTCGACTTATATTAAGCTCAAACAAACTGTTTGTATTTCGGCTTATTTAAAATAAGCTAATAAGCACTTCTATTGGGCCCGTTGGGTTCGTTATGGGCCCGTTAAGGGATTTAGGGTGTTTTATCGGGTCCATTAGGGTCCGTTAAGCACATTAAGGTCCAACAAGCACTTAGGAGGTCGGCTTGCTTATTTAGCTTATTCGATAAGCTAATAAGCCCGCTGTTGGGCCTATTGGGCCGTTGTGAGCCCGAATGAGTTTCAGAGGTTAGGGCTTGGTCCATTAACATTATTTGAGTCTAATAAGCTCTTTTAACTTGTATAAGCTGTGCAAACTTTACCGATAAGCTGTTAGAGCTTATTGTGAGCTTATGGCTCACGTTGGGCTCGCAAATGGGCTAGTAAGCCCGTTAAGGGTTCGGTTGGGTTTCTAAATAAGACGGGAGCCCTATGTGAAGCAAAATGAGCACTTCCAATTATGATTAAGCCCGAGTGGCTTATTAATAAGCCGCGGCTTATTAATAAGCTCTCGTTGGGCCTTGTTGGGCTCGATAGAGGCCCGTTAGGGGTGTTAGCCTTTTTGGTTGGGTTCATTTGGGTCCGAAAGGTTTACTAGTAACTCGTATGGTTTCATTTAATCGTCTAGCACCAAAACAACGTGTTTAACATTTTCTAATCGCGACCCGTGACATGCAATCGTTCATTAACGTCGTATACATGTTTCCACACTACCACGTCATGTTTACAACAATAGTTTACGTGTAGTTATTTATGTATGGCACCACACAAGGTTGTTTTGTGACAAGAAAGTGTGCGTGAACCATGCATGGGTCGAACCATGCATGTTTCACGTAACCTTGAGTTTTAAACTCGAAATATAAGCGAAACTAGAATCAATTAATGATATATGAGTATGAAAGATAACGTAGAGGACCTAGAATGACTTACAATAGTCCCTAGCTATTGGTTTGGATCGAGAGACAACCCAATACCCTTCTACTTAAAATGCGTGTTACCCTAAACCTTCAAAGCTCGTATTCCCAGTCGTTAGCTCGTGTGAGAGTCTTGACAACCTTATACGTGATCTTAAAGGTTTTCTCAAATCCTTAGTGACCAACGTGGGTCGTGTATGGCTCGTTTATTTGTAACCCGATGATATGGAGAGAAAAGAAAAGGTTCTTGGCTTGAGAGAGAGTATTGAGAGTTTGGAAAATGTATTAAGTGTAGTTGTGAGTGTGTATTTATAGGCCATAAGCTTAGTTAACTTTCCTAGTCACATAAACAAAACCAAACCGAGCTAGGAGGGGCGGTTTTAGGGGCTTCTAGTTAATCACTCATGGTTTTTGCTAAACCACCATAAGTACAAGCTTTAATGAGCTAAAGATGTACAAGATTTTTGCTTAGCTAGGAAATCTTATGGGTTTGTGTGTTTGTGAGGGTTAACCGTGGCCTAGGGGATCAAGGCAAGGAAAAGTGGGTATTAAACATTGGGTAATAAGTTAGTAGAGACAATTAGGACAAGTCTTAATTAGTTAGGTGATGTACTAGTCCTTTTAGGATCCTTAGCAAGATTTTTGGTGACTTCCTATGTATGTATGTGCATGTATTCGGCTTATAGAGGACACTTGACATCAAAATTGATTAAATTTTGTGTTAAGGAAAGAAAAGTGGGTATTGGTTTGAGTCTAGGTTAGTCTAGGTATTTCCGGGGTGTGTCCAAATGTATTTTATCACGAAACGAAAGGGCAAGAAATGGGTATTAACCATTGGGTAATTAGTCATTAGGAGACCATAGGTACTTGTCTTAATTAAACACAAGATGTACATGTACATTTAAGAGATACTAAGAAGATTTCAAGGGATTTTGATGTGGTTTCCTTGTTAGCCGGCCCCTAGTGACCTTTGTACACAAAATTTATTTAATTTTTGTGTTAAGGTTTTAAAAGTGGGTATTGGTTTGAGTCTAGGTAAGTCTAGGTATTTCCGGGGTGTGCCCAAATGTATTTTATTGCGAAACGTAGACCTTTTACGTGACCAATAAAAATAAAATACCTAAAGTTGATAATTATCTTCATAATAATTATTTATTACTTGGTGGATGCAAACCTTAATTTATTTGATGACCGTTTACATTAATTGATTATTTCTAGTCTACGCGATTTAACTTAAAAGTTAAATTAAAAGTAAACGCGTATCAGACTAAAATAAATAGTGATCATTAATAGAGTCGTACAATGACATGAAAATGAGAAATGTTACAGTCTCCACCCGTTAAAAGAGCTTTGTCCTCAAAGCTTAAGACCTTGTAGTGGATGACGAAGCCCGGTTTGTGAAAAGTTGTGGGTATTTTTGTTTGAACGAATCTTCTCGTTCCCAGGTGAACTCAGGGCCCCGCCTAGAGTTCCAGCGAACCTTAACCAATGGTATCCGGCTTCGCTTCAATCATTTGATCTCCCGTTCCATAATTTCAAAGGGCTCTTCCTCAAACTGGAGCTTATCGTTGACATGAATTCCTTCTAAATGCATTACTAAAGGTTCGTCAGCGTAACATTTCTTCAAATTAGACACATGAAAGGTATGATGAACTCTGCTCAACTCTTGGGGAAGTTCCAGCCTATAGGCAACTTTCCCAACTTTTGCTAACACCCTGAAAGGTCCGACATATCTCGGGTTCAGCTTACCCCGCTTACCGAATCATACGACCCCTTTCTAAGGTGAGACCTTGAGCATAACTCTGTCCCTAATCTCGAACTCCATCAGCTTTTGTTTCCGATCAGCGTAGCTCTTTTGTCGATCCTGTGCAGCTTGCATCCTTTGCTTGATCAAGACGATCTTTTCCGTTGTTTCTTGGATTAATTCCGGGCCAGTCAGTTGAGCTTCCCCAACCTCAGCCCAGCACACCGGTGATCGACATTTTCGACCATACAGTGCCTCATACGGGGCGGCCTTTATGCTAACGTGATAACTGTTGTTGTATGAAAACTCGGCCAACGACAAATGCATAACCCAACCTTTACCAAAATCAATCACGCAAGCACGTAGCATGTCCTCGAGAGTTTGAATGGTTCTCTCGATCTGGCCGTCAGTTTCGGGTTGATACGCAGTGCACATACTAATATCTGTACCCAAAGCTTTTTGAAATGATCTCCATAAATTTGAAGTGAATCTTCCATCACGATCATAGATAATTGAGGCAGGTATCCCGTGTCTTGCCACTATCCTGTTCAGGTACAACCTTGCTAATTTGTCCAATGGATCATTCTCCTTTATTGGCAAGAAGTGAGCAGATTTTGTAAGTCGATCCATAATCACCCAAATAGTGTCGAAACCTTGTGCCGACCTATGTAGTTTGGTGATAAAATCCATCATGATATTATCCCACTTCCACTCGGGTATTTCTGGTTGTACTAGTAATCCCGATGGTCTTTGATGTTCGGCCTTGACCCTTGCACATGTCAGGCATTTGCTAACATACGTGGCAATGTCAGCCTTTATGTTTGGCCACCAATATAATTTCTTCACATCTTGGTACATCTTTTCGGAACTGGGATGGATAGAATATTTCGACTTGTGGGATTCGTGCATAATCACGGATCTTAAATCTCCATAGCAAGGTAACCAACTCCTGCCGTGTAAACATAGTGTTCCATCGACACGTGGTTCTAATCTTTCCTTGGGTATATCCCTTCTGATCATACCGCCTACGTCTTCATTCACGAGATTCTCTGGTTTTTGGGCTTCGATCTGAGCTTCTAATATTCGTTTGGGAAGATCCAAGCCAATTTTCATAACTAAGGCTCGAACCCGCAACCGCTCAATCCATTCTTTACGGCTCAATGCATCGGCCACTACGTTTGCCTTCCCTGGATGATAACGAATGTCGCAATCGTAATCACTTAACAACTTTAGCCAACGACGTTGCCTCATGTTAAGCTCCTTCTGATCAAGAATATGTTGTAGGCTTTTATGGTCGGTGAACACGGTGCATCTGGTTCCGTAAAGATAGTGTCTCCATATTTTTAGAGCAAATACTACCGATCCAAGTTCTAAATCATGAGTGGTGTAGTTCTTCTCGTGAACTTTTAGTTGTCAAGAAGCATAGGCAATCACCTTCTCTCTCTCTGCATCAGTACAACACCTAAACCCTTGTGTGACGCATCATAGTAGACCACAAAGTCTTCGCTTCCTTCGGGTAAAGCCAGAATTGGCGCACTGCACAACTTCTGCTTTATTAACTGAAAAGCGTTTTCTTCCTTCTCACCCCAGTCGAACTTGATTTCTTTCTGAGTAAGTTTCGTCATTGGTTTAGCAATCTTCAAAAATCCTTCGATGAACCTTCGATAGTAACCGGCAAGACCTAAAAATTGGCGGATCTCCATTGGTGTCTTAGGAGATGCCCAATCTTTGATAGATTCTATCTTGGCTGGGTCCACATGTAAGCCTCTACTATCAATGACATGTTCGAGAAATTGTACCTTCGGAATCCAAAATTCACATTTTGAAAATTTTGCATACAACTTCTCTTTCTTAAGCAATTCCAAAATTGCCTTAAGATGTTCTTCGTGCTCTTTCTCGTCTTTCGAATAAATCAGTATGTCATCAATGAAGACAATTACAAACCTATCCAAGTAAGGCTTGCATACTCGGTTCATGAGGTCCATATATACCGCAGGTTCGTTTGTCAGTCCGAATGGCATAACCTGGAACTCGTAATGGCCATACCGAGTTCGGAATGCCGTCTTTGGAATATCTTGCTCTCGCACCCTAAGCTGGTGATAACCCGATCTCAAATCTATCTTCGAATAGATACTTGATCCTTGGAGTTGATCGAATAAATCGTCGATCCTCGGGAGGGGATAACGATTCTTCACTGTCAGTTTATTTAACTCACGGTAGTCGATGCACATCCTGAATGACCCATCCTTCTTTTTGACGAATAAGACCGGGGCTCCCCAAGGTGAGGAACTAGGCCTTATGAATCCTTTGTCAGAAAGCTCTTGTAATTGTTCCGATAATTCCTTCATTTCGGATGGAGCCAATCGATATGGTGCTCGAGCTACGGGTGCGGCTCCTGGAATTAAGTCGATTTGGAATTCCACTGGTCGAGCCGGAGGAAGACCTGGCAAGTCCTCGGGAAATACTTCAGGAAAATCTCGGACGATTGGTACGTCCTTTATTTTTTTCCTTCCGACTTATCCTCCTCCTTCTTGGCGGATATCTGTGCCAAAAAGACCTGGCATCCTTTTGCCATGTACTCTTGAGCTTTTGAACATGAGATAACTGTCAACCGGGGTTCTCTCCCGTTGCTACTTTCGTTGCCATAATAAGTCAAAGTTTCATTCCCATAGGGGACTTGAACAAGTTTCTCATCGCACACGATCACGGCGTGTATAACACCCCCATAAAATCACAACGCAGCGGAATACCACATTGGGGTGCTACTTCATAGTACACAGCGCTAGATACAA
>BQNB010130138.1:1776-12791 GCA_026074375.1 Tanacetum coccineum | reverse complement strand
GAAACACATTTGGCATCGAACAAATGCAAACTAATTTACTATAATTTTTTATCTTCCGTAATTTTTTTTCCATCTTTTCTTCCGTGTATTTTTATTTTCGTATTTTATTTGTAATGTTTAATTGTTAATGTAATGTTTTTAAAAAAAAAAATTTGTTCGGTCGCCTGTGCGGTCACCACTACGGGTGTTTGGTCACTGTGTGGTTTATGAGAGAGAAAGCTGAGTTGGCGCTGACATGACGGTGTCCTCTGCGGTCACCACTACGTAATGTTTATGTTACGTTTGTCGTTTAATGTTTAAGTATATACACTTGTAAAACATTCTATTAGTCTGAAAATTAATTATAATCAATTACGCTCGATATACTATTTTCATTATTTTTGAAGTGTCAAACTATATAGTTTAAATAAATTCATGATTATTATTTGTAAAGTTTTAAAACACGTATTAATATTATGTAAATGTTACACTATTATTTCTTAAGGTTTTTATAGTCCAAACGGACCCGAAAACACTCAAAAACGCTAAATTACTATTCACATCAGCAAGCATATTTCTTTTAAAGGATGCACGAAACTTAATAAATTTTTAGAAAATAGTCCAACTTTAAAAGAGCGTAACTCCTTCGTTATAATGAGTTACGGTACGTTCCAATTCGAGGATTTAACGGAAAATTATAATCTACAAGTTTTAACATTTGTTTTAACCCAACTCAGACCTGAAACATGTCAAAAAGATCAATGCAAGATCTGTTCCTGAAGCGAAAAAATCAGTTTTTGTCGGTAAATTTACTAAACTCGTTTTGGCCATAACTTCTTCGTTTTACGTCCGTTTTTCGAGCTCTTTTTATGCACGAAATCGTCTTGAGATGAACTATTTTAATATCAGGTTTATACCTTGCATAAAAATTTGTGCCAAGATCAGTAGGGCCCGCTGTCCCAAATAAACATGTGTAATTTTCTAGTTTGTGATTTTTACCATGTTTTTTATTACTACAAGTCTATTAGTTTTATCACAATATCATCTTTGTGTAAATAAAGTCCACTGATTTATAGTCCTAAACTAATTTACTTTCCTAGATGAAACTAAAATGCTAAGAACAAAAATTAGATAATAAAACTATATAAATTAATTTCTAAACAAATACTTCAACAACTTGATAAATAATTTAACTAACACATGTAGGATACCAAATTAAATATTTTCTTGTATTCTAACATATTTGTAACACATCTTCACCAAGTTCTAATGTATTTACTTGTTTATGTATGATTCTTGATTTTCTTGTAAAACTTTATAAAGAATATATACCTAAAAAGAAAAAAAAAAATTGGGGGTAATTTAACAAGATAAAAAATATGTAATAAAAGTAATAAATAAAATGAAGGAGTAGAGGTTTTGTGTAAACCTTGAGTGAATGAAAAAGATGAGATGAACACACTAATCTTATGCAAACCCTTTAAGTTTGTTACTAATCCTAAACCCTTGAGAATACTTGAAAATCTTGTTAAAAAAATCAAAAAAATATTCCTTGCTTGGTCTTGTAATCTGGCCGGATGGAGTAGGAGAGATAAAAAAGAGTATGACTTGAATTTTACTTTGTAAGTGATAAGTGAAAGTCCTTAGGGTTTATAAGAAGTCAAGCCTAGGGAATGCATTCTTTTACTTGTCTATTTTTAGGGAACAAAATATTTGAATGACAACACCATTTAGATGGTGACCTTAGGCATGAGTGACAAAAAGGAAAAAGAAGATGACAAACATTTGGGAGGCCATTAACCAATGGGTTTTATGTTTAAAGTTAGTTTATTAGAAAACTAGAAAATCTTGTATAAGTAATTAGGGGGGCCGGTTGTGATGGAGCTTCTAAATGAAGTTTTTATAGAAAATTTTGAGTATTGGTTATTATGGTGGGTATTTGTTGAAGTATAGATAGGTTTAAGAGTTTACATGCATGAAAAAATATAATTTATTGCGAAACGTAAACGTTTTACGTAACATATAAAAATAAAATGTGAAAAGTTATAAATTAATCTTTCGTAAAAATAATATAACACTTATTTGAGGTAAACTTTTATTTGTTTGATTTCGGTTTACATTGAATGTTGATTTTTAGTTTACGCGATTTAATTAAACGGTTGAAAAAAAAGTGAAACGCGTAAAATTTTAAAATAAATAGTTGAATATTTATTGACGTAAAATGACGTGAAAATGCGGATTGTTACAGTACCTACCCCTTAAAGGAATCCCGTCTCGGGATTCGATTTGTGTTAACCGATTGTGTGAAAGAAAAAAAAATTAATTAAAAAAAACTCGTTTTAAACATGGCGCTGATAACTTTATTTAGCAAAATTTGATGTTTCGACACTCCTTAATGTACATAAATTTTGGCTAGGTTTGACAAGGATATTTAACCCATCAGGATAGGTATTTTAGAAAAATATCATTACAAGTTTTATGATTGACATAAACGCGTTATAAAGAAAGGGCTCTTAATAGTGAAAGCATCGAAGGAGAAAGTGTAGTCGCGTGAGTATGTTTGTTTAAAGTTTTAACTGTTTACGGGCAGTGTCTAGTTTCTGCTATCTGTAATGTTTGATGATTTACATCAAACGAGGCTTATGGATGTAGGTATTCTACTTACTTGGCAGTACTAGGATGTATCGCGACCTAAGTCTTCGTACTAGTGGCCCGAAATGAATAGTTCGACTATCTCTTTCGTCGATAGGTGTTTATCTGGTTTAAGGGGGGTTGCATTACCTATTGGATAAAGTTGTACAAGCTGGGACCGCTCCAGGACCCAAAAACAGCAACCATAACGACAATATCTATAACAAATGGTGATGGGATGCAAAGAGTGAGGACATTCAAGAAACAAAATCCCCATAATAAAGTTCAACAAATGGGAGGAGCTCGCGGGAGAGTTTATGCGATAGACAGCGGAATATGGTACTCAGTCGTTAGTTCGAGGATGAATCAACTCCATTACCTCAAGTGTGCACAAGTCGGTTAGCTCCACCAACAGTTCATGGTCGCAAGGAATTGTAACGGCAAAAGTAATAACTTAAGAATGAGATCCGGTAGTTCAAGCGAGGCCTTAAGATTTCTGCGGGGTGGCAAGACACTATTGTGCTTCTAAACCTTTTTAACGGGTTCCGGTGATTTTCGGGTTCGAGTTCATACTCGTGTCATATTGGATACCATTAAGCCCACTCATTTATAATTCATTATTTGCCTAAAGAAGCGTCTCAATTTATGTAAATAATGAATTGATAAACTTATGGTTCGGTGATTTACAATTTATTTATTTAAATGAAGAGGTGTCCCAATCCTTTCAAATAAATAGATTATAAATCATCCTACTTAATAATCTCTGATGCAATACGCGTACTCGCAAAATCTTCAAGGTGATGGATGACATGACGATGCATGTGCTCTAATGAGTATAGGATGAGTGTTTAAAACTCATCTTCGGAGATGGGGAGTAAAACAATCAGGGGAAATCGACATAGTGTTCAAATAATTGATGAGATAGCAATTATCGTATCAATCCTCCTATTACAAGTCCCGCCCATACAAGACTTGTAATACTTAGATTCACACATAATTCCATGTAAACAAACACTGTGACGGGTTTCGTGTAAAACGATATTGTATAAGGTTATGAAAAAGTTTTAGAGGCTATTGTATAACTTACAATGTCTGAGAATGAAGTGATACCATTGTGCAACTCACAATGTCTAAAAAGTAAAATGAGACCATTATGCAACTCACAATGTCTGATGGAGTAAATGAGACCATTGAGGCAACTCACAAGGTCTTAAACATGTTTCTGGTATTATATAAACAACTCTTATATAAATAAATGTAAAAATAAGCAAGGACGTAAGCAATATTATATAATATAATATATATAAATATATATATATATATATATATATATATATATATATAAAATATATATTATCATATAATATATGCTCATGTAAAGCCCTTAATGTAACAATGTAATTGACATCAATTAATCAAGTAGTGTGTATGCACTTTGAAAATATTTGATGTGATGCAATGTTTGTGAAAACGGTTATAGTATAGGTAAAATATGCAACCTAGTTCTCTATAACCAGTGCTCTGATACCAGTCTGTAACACCCCCCAAAAATGTGTCGCACTGGAAATATGTCCGGGAGCGTTACTTCATAATACAACAACAACAAGATACAAGAGAACGACCTCTAAATGTGTCATTTGAAAAGTAATCTCGTTGATTTTCTTGAAATTTGATATAACATTTGTCCCATAATTCACAATGAAAAGCTTGAAAGCAATACAACGAGATTTGATCATTTGTATGTAAGTAGAACGGGGAGTAAAACTATCAAGGAAGATCGACATAGAGTTCAAGATAGTTAATGAGTACTCGGTTAAAGTAAATAAGATAAAGGTCATTATGAACGAGTCAACATAGCAATTATCATATCAATCCTCATATTACAATTCCCGCCCATACAAGATTTGTAATACTTAGATTCATACATAATTCCATGTAAACAAAAATTATGATGGTCTCCACGTAATACGATATTGTATAAAGCTATGAAGAAAAATAATATTCTTAGAGACCATTGTTTAACTTACAATGTCTGAGAACGAAGTGAGACCATTGTGCAACTCACAATGTCTAAGAAGTAAAATGAGACCATTGTGTAGCTCACAATGTCTTAAGAAATGTTCTGGTATTTAAATAAATAACTCTTATATAAATAAATGTATGATATACGCAAAGGATGTAAGCATATATATTATATATATGTATGTCATGTAAGCACTTAATGTAACAAGTAATGTAAGCAAGTAAGCAAGTAGTGTGTATGCACTTTGAAAATGTTTGATGTGATGCAATGTTTGTGAAAACGGTTATAGTCTAGGTAACATATGCAACCTAGTTCTCTATAGCCAGTGCTCTGATACCAATCTGTAACACCCCCAAAAATGGGTCGCAACGGAAATATGTCCGAGGGCATTACTTCATAATACAACAACACAAGATACAAGAGAACGACCTCTAAATGTGTCGTTTGAAAAGTAATCTCGTTGATTTTCTTGAAATTAATATAACATTTGTCCCATAATTGCATCACAATGAAAAGCTTGAAAGCAATACAACGAGATTTGATCATTTGTACGTAATTAGAAATCCATGAATGAAATCTTGTCAATTTAGACTCCAATGCACATCAAGTAAGCCAAGCATCTAATTCACCTAAGAAAAACATGCTTAAAAGTGTCAACATAAAGTTGTATTTCTACCAAAGATGTCAATGAGGCATTAAGAGATGAAAGTTGGGTTATAGCTATGCAAGAAAAATTAAATAAATTTATAGCTAATGTGTTTGGGATTTAGTTCCTCTACCCATGAGTCAAATCGTCATAGGAACAAAATAGGTCTTTAGAAATAAATTAGACAAAAACGGTATAATGTCTAGAAATAAGGCTAGATTAGTGGCACAAGGATATAGTCAACAAGAAGGTATAGATTATGATGAAACATACGCTCCGGTAGCTAGGTTAAAGTCTATTAGAATACTTCTTGCGATTGCTTGTGCAAATGATTTCAAATTATACCAAATAGACGTAAAAAGTGCTTTTCTAAACAGTTTTATAAACGAGGAGGTTTATGTTGCTCAACCTTCGGGGTTTATTGATTTTGAAAAACCAAACTATGTTTACAAACTTAAAAAGGCTTTGTATGGTCTTAAGCAAGCTCCTAAGGCTTGGTATGATAAACTAAAATCATTTCTGATAAAACATTAGTATTCAATAAGAATGGTCGATAACACAATTTTAACTAAGAAATCAAAGTCACATCTCATCATAGTTCAAATATATGTCAATGACATTATATTTGGTTCCACGTGTCAAAACTTGTGTGATGATTTTGCAAAAATCATGCACGATGAGTTTGAAATGAGTATGATGAGGGAGTTAAACTTCTTCTTGGGCCTTCAAATAAAACAAATGGAAGACGGGATATTTTTAAATTAATCCAAGTACATCAAGGAGATGTTAAAGAAGTTCGGGTTGGAAGACTCTAAGTAAACCAAGACGTCGATGTCAACGGAGATCAAGCTCACTAAGGACAATGAAGCCGACTCCGTGGATTGCACTAAATATCAAGGTATGATTGGTAGTTTACTTTACTTAAATGCAAGTAGGCTCGATATTATGTTTAGTGTATGCTTATGTGCGCGTTTTCAAGAAAATCCTAAAACTACCTACTTAGAAGCCGTTAAACGTATATTTAGGTATATTAGGGGAACTATCCACTTAGGATTATGGAATCCGAAATGAACCAAAATAGAAACTATATTTATGTCGACTCCGACCACGCGGGCGACTACGTTGATCGTAAAAGCACTAGTGGCGTTTGTACGTTAATATGATTTTGTTTGACATCTTGGTTCGCTAAGAAACAAACGGCCTTTGCTATCTCCACGACCGAAGCCGAATACGTCTCCACCGGAAAGGTGTGTCAACAAACACTATGGATGAAACAAGCTCTCATCGACTACGACATACGACTCGATGACGTTCTGATTATGTGCGACAACAAAGGCGCAATTGACTTAAGTAGAAACCCCGTACAACACTCTAAAACTAAACACATAGAAATCTGTCATCACTTTCTTCGCGACAATGTCCAGAAGGGCAACATTTCTATCGAGAAAGTTGCATCTGAAGATAACATAGCCGACATATTAACTAAGCCTCTAAAACGTAAAGTATTTAATTATTTAAGATTAGGATTATGAATGATGGAACTCATCATGGATAGTGATCTTCCATACCTCCAAAATTAATCGTAAGCAGAAATCTAGTGAGGTAATTAATCATTATTCAAAAGATGTTAATTCTCATTACACATTCTAATTACAAACTTAGATCATGAACATAATCGAGACTAGAATTTTACTAGATCAAGAAAACATCAATAAAATGACCATAGATGTTTTCAAAATCTACATGTACACCATTAGTGGTCAATACATGAAATTACAAAATCGATTGAAAAAGGCAAAAAGAACAATCATCAAATTACAACTCACACTTGTGTTGACGATGTTTTGTTAAGTTTAAATGTTCATAATGCTTGTGTTATTAGAAATGGTCAAATATATGGTAAAATTTAACACACTCCTAGTAGGATCGACTACGTTAAAAATTCCATCAGGAAATTCACGACAAGTTGCACGATTCGCTCAAAACTTGGACGTCGACTCCGAAAATTGAATCACATACACCTAATAACATATATATCACACTCCAATTGCCAAAAACATAACACCATATCTTAATTTGGTTAAAAACCAACTCTGTATGTTTTTTCGCATACCACGGACCCACGGATCTAGTATAGGTAGATCCGTCCCACTTAGGTGGATCCGTGTGTCAGAAAAAGCGGATACTTACTAGGTTTAAACTAATTGGGACCACATAAAATATTATCCAAACACAAAGATCATTAACAAATCATCAATCATAATCAGCAATTGTAAGTGATTTCATCTTATTTTCTTTTTAATTTTGAGTCTAGGGCTTAGATTTTCCACCAAACCAAATAATTTGGGGATTTTGATATTTCTTCTAATTTTTGCATAATTAGGACTAGTAATGTATAAGTATTATGATTCCAGTAGACATTAAGATTACATAATTGATGTGATTAGTGAAAATCAATTTTCGACAAAAACCCCAAATTGTGTTTTTCGAATAAAAGCTCACGTCTAGGAATTTTTCAAAACAAGTGTTATTTAACTACATTGTTAATACAACGCAAAAACGTTTTTATCATGCATTGTGTCTCAAGAATGTTAATACGAAGTGCATAATTCATATGCATTTTTTGTTTCTGTTAGCCTCAATTTATTGAGTCGAACAAGGAAGCTCGGTCACTCAAATGGAGCATCGGTCTTTAATCTATTTAATGTTGTAAGAAAATAAGATCGGGAATCAGAGGGCTCGAGATAGTAATCTCATATTGGTATATGTTTTGGTTTAAATTCCCAAGCAAAACCCCGAGCCCCGGGTCCTATTAAATATCCACGCGTATGAAGGGATATATATATAGATATATACACCGTTCAAAAGAAAATATCTAGAAAAATCTATCTCTCACAAATAGCTTTTTTTTCTAAAATCTAATCTCATCTTTTCTCTCTTCTATCTCTCTCTCCTCTTTCCGTTCTCTACACCACCACCTCTCTTTCTAGTTTCTTATTCTCGATCCGTGATTGAATCGTGTTATGAAGTGATAATCGGGTTCCTACAATTGGTATCAGATACCTCGGGTGGGTTGAGTGATTTGTTAGTGTTTTATTTCCTTGGCTGCTACGAGAAGACACAAGGACCGAACGAGTTCTTTTCGATAGAACCGAACGAGTGGAAAAACGACACAACCGAACGAGTGGAAACACGATAGAACCGAACGAGTGGGAAAACGACACAACCGAACGAGTGGAAACACGATAGAACCGAACGAGTGGAAAAACGAAACAACCGAACGAGTGAAACACGTTTGCACCGAACGAGTGTAAACGTTCAAACCGAACGAGTGGAAAAATTTTGAGCCGAACGAGTGAAAACTCAAGGACCGAACGAGTGGAAATTTTTTGAGCCGATCGAGTGGTACATCAAGAACCGAACGTGTCCAACTTTTTCTTATCAGGATCTTATAAAACACTTAAACTTGATAGAATTCAATAACAACACTTCATATTACAAATTTGTAATCAACAACCATACTTTTCAAACATCTCCTTTGAGCAATTTTTCGAGCTTACCTCACTTCCCAATCACGGCATTTTTATCTTTACGCCGATGCTTGGGGGTCTTAGATGAACTTGAGAAAATATTGAGCAAATTTCACCCTACAACTCAACCCTACCTGCTCTTGACGACATCCAAAATTTAATCCATCAAAGAACCATTCTTGAAAAAGTAACCAAAGAAGGAGAAACTATTCACAAATTACCAAACCAAATTGAGACAAAAGAACTTTTTGAACACCTTAGACCTTGTGAACTCGTCATTAGGGAGAATGTCTATTCGACCATAGGAACTAAAGACCACACTCAAGCAATTTTTGCTTTGATGTTGTACTGCCTAAAGAACGGACACCTTTCAACCTTGCTTACTCATCATTAGGAGGATGTATTACTTTAGAGACCGAAGAGACAAAGTTCTACCTTATGGCATGATCTTAACTCGTCTCTTTAAGAATCTTAAAGCAAACATGGTAGATCACCCATTTGATGAACGTTATATTCTTGTCCCTAGGAAAATGTCATCCCTTAAGGCAAAACAACCCAAAAAGCCTCCTCCCAAAAGAACTAGAAATGTAGGAAAGTCTAAGCGTGCCTAATTAACAACTTTATCTCATCTGACTTCACCACCTTAGATAATGGGAGGACTTTGCCTTGTATAAGCTTTCTCTAGGGTCTTTTAGTAGGGCTCTTACCCCTCGTACCAAACAGTCCAATGAACAAAGGGAGGTCAAGAGGAATTTTCAAGAACTTGGCTAGTAGTGTTGCAAAGTCTGTAAGATGTTGAAAAAGGATGTCGATGAAGGGACATTATTATGAAATAATTTACTTGCTTAATTATCGTATGTTTGGATTATTAACTTGTTTTCTTGGATTTGCATGCTTGAACTAGATGTTAAAACTATGTACTCACTTTATTTAGCTAGGTCTTATGGATATTTTAGCATGTTAATGCTATTTAGTAGTGAATTGTGATGCTTTCATACTGGTTTGTTAGGAGTTTTGGCTGGGAAAAAATGCTGTTATGGTCATATCTGTGGCTGTCACGGATCCCCAGATCCCACCATATAGTAGAACTCGTCTGTTGTTTAGATAGATCCGTGCATCACCAGGCCAGTCGCCAAAATTTGAATTTTCTTGAATTTTAACTTTTTCTACTTTATCTTATAATCATGCTATATGATACTATATGAGATTTTAAACCTTAGGATATAAAATGTTTTCCATATAATTCAAGACCATTATTACAAAAACACTTAACCATATAACCACTCTTACCTTATAATCATCACCCTCAAACATCATTTTCTCCATATTTCTCACATACAACCTTACTAGCTCATCACCATGACTAGTTCATCTAAAATAAATTCACCAACCTTCAAAAGAAAAACCACAAGAATAAGTGTTAAGTATCCAATCTATGTCAATCTCACATCCTTAAGTAAGGAACATCCAAATGAAAGAAATCCTTTACCACCTTCTAGAAAGAAATCCCTTTCACCACCACAAGCTCCATCAAAATCCATCTCTAGCAAGAGTACACACTACACCTTATTATCATCTCCAAGTGAGTCTCCTACACCGACTCACATTGCACCTCCACCCAAACTCTGATTTGTCATTCCACTAAAACTTGAACCTCAAGAACTTACACCACTAGCCTCATCACCAAATGACCCTTATGTGTCAACTATGGATAATTGGCCACCGGGCCCTTCCAATCCATCTCCACCACCACGTGTCACACAACCACCACCCGGGTTTCCGCATCTGTAACACCCCCAAATAGGATTGCAGTGGAATAATAAGTCTGAGAGCGTTAATTCATAGATCAATAGCACAAGATATGAGAACGACCTCTAAAAGAGTCGTTTAAAATATGATACATTGGATTTATTGAAATTGTTTAATACAAAGCGCAACGGCTTAAATCGTTCAACATTTGATAATAAAGATTTTAGATCATAACAAAAATCCCCAGATGTAATGACTCCAAATCTTTTATGCATGACTCCCCAAAAGAGTATCCCCAATGTATCATTAGCACCTCGTGCCTCACTGGCCTGAGAAAACATGCTTTAAAATGTCAACATAAAGTTGGTAAATTCATAGGTTTATGTAAATATAATGTAGGACCGTAAGATTTCACCGTGATTATGCAACCTGTACACCCATCACAAAATGTATTTAC
>BQNB010130137.1:6613-18992 GCA_026074375.1 Tanacetum coccineum | reverse complement strand
ATAATCAACAGGGCATATTACATCATGTCACATAGTATTCCTGCCCTTAACCGGTGTCCCAAACCAAAGACCACCATAACGTACATCGACATGACATATATCTATTTGTTCTTGGTAAACTCGAACAGTGAGCGCTACTCACCCGGATAGGGATAATTAGTCCTAATAGATCTATTTATTCACTCGCGCTCCCTCAACCGGTCCTCCTGTCAAGAAATTAACAGTTCATTATAATTTGGGCAGTAGTGGGTTTGTAAGCAAACTTAGGCAACGCATAAACAGGAAACGCTAACAGAAAACACTTGTATCCAATGTTAAAGTAATCAACGTTTTCATAAAAGCTTAAAGTACTTAAATCCATAAGTAAAAACGAGTGTGATATAAATCAAGTAACTAAGTTTGTAATCAACGTATACAGGTTTGAAATTCAGTAATGTAAACGAGTGTGTAAATGAGCATGTTTCTCACCCCAAAAGTAGTAAAGTATATTTAAAACAAGTAAAACGTGTTGCTATGAACTCACCTTGATGTTGCAGAGCAACTAGCAGAAATGAAATTAATAAGCACATCACAAACAGAAAACAGAACGGCTCGACCAAGAAGATGCAGCTTAACTTACCGGCTAAGTCCCACTAGCTTAGGATGATGAATTAGGGTTTTTCGATGGATGAGTACGTCAACGCGACACATTGATAAAGGATTTGGATTTCATGTTGTAAGAGTTTGGTGGTTGGTTAAATAAAATAAATCGAAAGGCAAACGCAAAGTATGTAATATATTTCGTATATATTACATATGAAAAAAAAACAATTATATAATTCATATGGTGAATTATATAATAAAGACAAACAACTAAAAGAATAAGTCGCAATGTATAATACTTTACAAGTATTATATAAGAAACGTAAGAAAATAATCATAACAATTAATTCGACACATTTTCAGAACTCACCAATTAAATTAATAAAACGTTCTTGCATAAAAGTAAACACACGTTTTAAAGTTACGAATTAGATAAATGACATTTTTAAAGACTTTACAAAAGTTATAGTATTTTCTAATTTAGTATTTCGTTACGCGTTTTAACTAAACTAGTTGTCTTGTTTATAAAAGTATAGTTTTTGTTTATTTACCGATTTATTGTATTATTACAAATAAATAATCTTATAGTTATATAACTTTGTCATTTAATCAAGTTTCTAAAATAATAGAAGTGTTAAACGAAAAATACTAAGTATATAAATTTTTATAAATTTAGGCGTGACCTAGTCGTTTATACGACGTTTCCCATTTTCACAAAACTCAATGTTTTCCTCTTTTAATCATTCCATGTTGCAAAAATACACGCGTTTCAATATACATCTAACTAGACAAAATAAATAACAATATATAGTAAAACCAAACACACCCTTAAGGGGCTGTTAAACAACAAACCAAACACCCCTGTTGGCTGTTAAACCTAAATCCAAATGCCCCTTTGGGCTATTAACTTAGCAACCAAACACCCCTTTAGGGGAAGTTTAAAGCCAGAAACAAACACCCCTTATGAGGCCATAAACGCAATAATTAACACCCCTATACAAGCGTGTATATCGACCAAAATAAGAGAACAAAACCATACTAAATCAATCAAAATGAAACAAGTTAAACACAAACACAATCACACAACTTATTATTAGTTTTTACAAAATATATATAACCAACCAAACTCGAGTTAAAGAGGGTAAAGTGGTGGTGGTACGGGGCTGAGTCACGACGGCTGTGGTGGCCGTGGCGACGAGGTGGATATGGATGAGAAAACCAAACGCACTCGTGGTGCTATCCTAAACCCAACGCACCCTTGCTGGTGAAACTACTAACCCAAACACACCCTATAGTTGCTTCAAACCAAATGTACCCCAGCTGTTCATTTCCAAGACCAAACACACCCTGGTTCCGTGACTGGTAAAACCATACGCACCCTTGGAGTGCTAAGAAACACCAAACGCATCCTAGTAGCCTTTTATCAAAACCAAACGCACCCTACTGGTGCTTATTACCGAAACCAAACACACCCTTCAGGTGTTAACTGTCAAATCGAGCACCCCTTGTCATGGTTTTTCTTGTGGGTGGTTAACGAAGAAACAAACACACCCTTTCGGTGGTTGTTTTACACACGAACCAAACCACCTTCATGGTGGTTTTCACCACAGAAACAAACGCACCCTAAATAGGTTAAGCCAAACCCAACGCACCCCCATTGGGCTGAGATGGTGGGTGGCAGGTGGTTGTGGAGGTGACGAGGTGGTGGCAACGACGATGTGGATGGCGTGGTGGTGATGACGTGAGTGATAGGGTGGTGCTGCTGCGGAGGCAGTGGTGGAGGTGATGGCGATGAGTGGTGTCGGTGGTGGGTTGGTGATAGATCGGGCGTGTAGAGGTGGGATGCTTATAGTGGTGCGTCGGAGGGTGAGCCATCGAAAACTCGCTGGAGTTTGGCCGGGGAGAGTGTGTGTTATAAGTGGCCAGGGTTATCAAAATATGAGGGAAACCCTAAATGTTTAAGTATTTATATTAGGAAGTTATAAAACAAAGTGCAAAGTGTATAATTGTTGAGGGGGCTTTTGTGTAAATATCATCACATGGACTGGAAGTGTACTTTTTGTTTTTTTTTTTTTTTTTTTTTTTCGTTTTGTTTCGTCCATAAAATGAGTATTTATATGGGTCTTTATTTTATAAATGTTTTATTAAAATATATTTAAAATCATTATTATTTATTTGGGTTTCACGGGTAAGCTTTGTTCGAAAATAAGACTTTACTTTAAATATTACGTTTTTAACGAACGTTTTTTAAATAAAATGTTAAATATTGGTTCGGGACTCGTTTCGGCTAGTTAACTTTTGAATTAAAACACGAAAATTTCGCCATTGTTTTTCAAATAGTTTTCCCATAAAATTGAGTATTTACATGACTTATTTTATAAATGTTTTTATAAAACTTATTTAAAAATCATTATTATTTATTTGGTACCATTTGTTGTCGCGGGTATGTTTTGTTTGAAAAATTAAAAACTTCAATTTGAACATTCGCGTTTTTAAATAGACGTTTTCAAATAAAATATTATATAATTTATAAAATATTTTTATTTAATAAAAGTGATAATTAATTTTCAATTAATTATTTCCGCGTCGGTACGGGTCGTATGCGGTTTTCACGATTTGCGTCGGTACGGGTCGGGGTAATCATTTTTATGTGACCGTAAAAGGTCAAAAAGTCAAAAAGTCAAGTCATAACCAAAAAGTCAAAGGGTAAAATAGTAATTTAAAATTTTCAAAAATTGCCGGGTGTGACATTACCTACCCCTTAAAAGGAATCCCGTCCCGGGATTCGATTTTTGTTAAGCGATTATGTGACCAAGAAAAGATTTAAGGTTTAATAAACCAATTTTAGACATGACGTTGATACTTTATTCAGCAAAATTTGATTTTTCGACACTTTTTAATATGCATAAATTTTGGCTAGGTTTGACCAGTACATTTAATCCATCAGAATAGGTATTATAGAAAATATCGTTGCAAGTTTTTATGATTGATATAACGCGTCATAAAGAAAGTCTCTTGATAGTGGAAACATCAAAAGGGGAAAGTGTAGGCGCGTGGGTATGTCTGTATGAGGTTTCAAATTTTTAAGGGCAGAGTCTAGTTTTCGACATCTGTAGGGTTCGACGATTAATATCGGACGAGGCTAATGAATGTAAGTATTCAACTTCCTTCGGAGGTACGAGGATGAATCATGGCTCAACACACCATAAGCAGACGGTGCGAATTAAAGTATAACCGAACGGCTCTAACCGCGACATAATAAATAGACGTGCCGTAGAACGAGAAATAATAATAACGGAACGTTGCACACAACGTTTAAGAACGAAATTGACAACCATATATGTTTGTGCTTTAGTTTAGTCGACAAAAATGTGTCTTTACGAACTCGTTAAGTTTATGAAGATGTTACGACGTTCTTACGAAAACTTACTTTTTATAGAAAGTTTCCATTTTAGGAAAGTTTTTAGTTTCGGGCCGTTAATAGCGTCCCCTAATTTAATTGTTTCCATATTTCCAAAAACAATTTAGTGAAACCCTATCGTTTAACCAAAATACTTAGCTTGCTAAGTATATATATATAAATTGCTATATTTAGAAATGACCAATGACAACGACTTATCATTTTTAGAAAAATTCCTAAACCTTCGTTTTGATTCATAACCTCTCAACAAGAACAATTTATATATCCGAAATCATCAAAAATCTTTATTAAAATATTTATTCATTTTATTCTCTTGAAAATCATAGCACAAACATATGGAGTCGTGAATCAAAAGTAAAAGAATACACAGCAACAATAACTATAACAAACGGTGATGGGATGCGAAGAGTGGATATTTTAAGAAACAATATCCCCAGAATAAAGGTCAACAATGGGAGGAGCTCACGGGAAAAGTAGTAACTTAAGAATGAGATAAGGTAGTTCTAGTGAGGTCTCAAGATTCTGTTGAGTGGTAAGACACGATCGTGTTTTGAGAACTTTTTAAAGAATTTTCGATGATTATCAGGTTCGAGTTCATACTCATGTCATGTTGGTAGTGTTTCCCCAAATCTTGAGAGTAAGCACTATTTCTCCAATTTCTAGGTCATGTGTCGTGTAGTTCTTCTCATGAACTTCCAGTTGGTAGTAGGTAGTCCTAAGGTTGATTTTTGAGTAGACGCTACATCCTCGTAGTTGATCAAAAAGATCGTCTATACTAAATAACGTGTAACGGTTAGCTGGTTAAATTCTCGGCTTGTTGGTGTACATCCTGAAGGATCCATTCTTCCTTTTGACGAACAATATCGGAGCTCTCGAGGGTAAGGAACTCGGTCTTACAATTCCTTTTGAGTATACGACGTACTATGCCGGAGTCGGTCAACTCTCTTTCTCTCAACGCATAACGTGCCTCTGAGTCTCAAGTTATCCCGCTCCAACGTACCAATCCTATCAACAACTCTGTTTACTAGTAACTAGGGGATGCTTCAACTTCAGGTCCATAACTCCTATTGCTTCAACTCTGTTTAGTCGGTCAACTCTCTTTCTCTCAACACATAACGTGGATTTCCATATTTCCATCACTCCTATTGCTTCAACTTCAGGTCCATTAAAAGTTTTGTCGATACGAGAATCTCATAATTTACGTGAGTCTAACTCTCAAAAAGGTAAGTATGTTGAAGGAAATCTCCTAGTTCTCTTGGTTATAACCCAATTTGAGCGATAAGTTCGGTACGTTCTAAATTCTTACAATCCATAATTATCGCGACTACAAGGAGTAGGATTCGGTCTCCCGGATAAGGGTATGGTGTTTCTATATACTAAGGTTGAAGAAAATCTGCTTAGTTATGATGCTTACGAATACAAATACACGTGACCGACACGACTCATGAATACGCACGCAAAATATTAATAAAATACAAGTACAATATAATCTCGTTAACAATGTAGAGGAAGAGAAGAAAATAGAGATGGAGCGTAAGGGTAATTTGACAAAAAATTTATGGTGACTACTCCCAGCATAGCATGGTCCTTCCTGAATTATCCATAGGTGATCAGGCTATGCATAATTTAGGAACTAACGATAAAATGCTCATTTCGTCAAACTAATGTTAAAAAAAATCTTATACGGTATAAACGATATAGTTTATAAGGTAGCAAAACAGTTCGTGGTAATGAAAACAGGGTTGTTTATATAACGACGCAAGATATTTTGTAAGATAACGGGAAATGTTTTATGAGGCGATAACAAAATAGTTTACGAGAAAGTTACGTGACGGTTTATAATGTAATGGTAACAAATGGTTTACGAGTTGACAACCCAACAATTTATAAAGTGGCAACGTAATGGTTTATAAAAGACACGAAGTAGTTCATAAGATGTTGACGACATACTTCATAATTTGACAGCGAAATAGTTTATAAATGACAACGAAATAATTCATGAGGTGACACCGAAATAGTTTGTAAGATAACTGCAAAATAATTTATAATAGGGTAGCAAAAGAGTTTATAATTAACCGTAAAATAGGTTATAAAATGAAAACGAGTTAGTTCATTAATTGATAGTCAGATAAGTTATGAGGTAATAGTAGAATAATTATAAAATGTGGACAAAACAGTTTATGGAATGATATCAAAATAATTTATAAGGTGTTAAAATAAACAAGAAGCTTTCAGCAAACGGTTTGTAAACTGGTGGTATAATAGTTTATAACGCGACAACTAGGTTTATAAGACGACACTAAAATAGTTCATAGGATACCATCCACTTAGTTAAAAACAATAAGACAGTTTACATAAATATAGTGAGATGGGTTGTAAGACGGTAACAGACTCAAGGAGTAGCTTACATATATTTACTAGAGAATTGAAGTGTAACTGACAGAATTATCATAACACAAATTGAACAAAGGATTTAGGGAAATCCACACAATATACGAAATTCACAGGTAAGTACTACTGCAACACTCTCAGAGATTACAGTCTAAGTCTACTTAGGTTTCACTAGATAGGGACAAATCTCTCCTTAAAAATCAGCGTTATCTTTGACGGCGTTAGAGCTCCAACGAGTTTTAACCTCCTAAATACGGTTCAGATTTCTAATTTGCCACTATGGCCTCTAAGTTGAATATCAAAACGGGTGTCCTATAATTCCTACTCACATGGCCAACACTCTTGTAGTTATTGCACTTCATAGTGCATGGTCCAGTGTGGTGCAACTTTCGTTTGTTGTGGAAGGGAAATTTTTGCTACTTATACGTCCTTGAAATTTGGTTTAGCAATGTAAGCTCTCACGATCTTTTGTCATTTATTTTGTTGTTGGCATTCCTTACTACCTTGGTTTTCTAACGTACGACCTAACCCATTTAGTCGCGAGCCATGTGGATTCTTTCCTCATAGATAGTATTAGCTTCAATAGCATTAGCAATTCGTTGGGTTACAATACACTCGATCCTCGTGGAACTTATTCCTTGTTTCGTCGTCGGTGTTCACTTCGAAATCGAATGAAGTAAAGAGAATGAAATAAGTCGAATTTCAAAATTCGTGTTTCCAAAATGGGTGTTTAGTGAAGGGTAAAAGTTGTTTGGGCGAATTAATCGGGCATGCTTTTTAGGAGTTTTACGAAGAAGTAAAGAAGTTAAGACTTAAACGAGATGACTTAGATGTTTCAACAATATGGGACGAGTGTTCAAAGTCGTCTTCAAAGTCAAATAGTAGGATAACCAGTGGGGTCGGCAGACTACGACAATTTTCAAGGTTATGCAAAACGATATAATGTAAAGTCGTGAAAAGTTTTAAAGACCATCATATTACTCACGATGCTTTAGAATAAATGAGACAATTGTGTCACTCACAATGTCTTAGAAACAGATTTAGTATTTATATAGACAACTTCTACATAAACAAGTGGGGAAATATACGTAACGCAAACGTAAACCGCATAGAAAAGTTGACCGCAGATAAAAGATAAGCGCAAGACAAATGTATGCTCATAGCAAAATAGAGCTCAAGGGCAAAACTAAACGCAACGCAACTTAAACGCATGGCAGAGGTAAACCCATAACATAGCTTGCTCAAAGCAAGATGATACTCACATATACGCCATAGCAAAAGCACGTATAAGGCACACATAAAAGCACGTAAGGATCACATACTGGTTATAGACCAGACCTAGATATTCTACCTAGATATTCTACCTGGTTCTCTATAACTTTGGCTCTGATACCAATCTGTCACACCCCCGAACGGGGACTGGACAGAATATGTGTCCGGAGGCGTGACGTCATCATACTTCGAACACAAAGCACAAGAGAACGACCACTAATGGACGTTTTAAAAATCATAACTCGTTGCATTATTTAAAATTAGATAAGTTTTGCAAGATTTAAAAGAAAGTAAACATTTGCGGAAGCATAAGTAAAATGTTGCAGAAGCATAATTTAGTTTTAAAAGATAGCGGAAGCGAAATTTATGTTTTTCAAAAGACAACGAGTATGATAATTTGATAAGTCTTGAAATAGGGTATCATATTGCACGTAGACTCCACATAGCACGTCAAGAAGTCCAAAGCCAATCACCAGAGAAAAACATGCTAAAAACGGTCAACATAAAGTTGAGTGAATTCATAGGTTTAAGTAAAACATTTATAAGGATAAAAAACGTTTAGTAAATACAGCTTCACTCAAAGTAGTATGAAAAGTGTTTAGTAATTGGAAATGTTTAACCAAAGTAGTGTGGACCACAAGATTTCAAAGCTTATGTGACAATCTTAGCAGTTTACGATTTCACACACAAAGCACATGTGACCATTATAACAAATACAACTTCACACAAAGCACACGCGACACGTTGATAAAGGATTTGGATTTCATGTTGTAAGAGTTTGGTGGTTGGTTAAATAAAATAAATCGAAAGGCAAACGCAAAGTATGTAATATATTCCGTATATATTACATATGAAAAAAAGAACAATTATATAATTCATATGGTGAATTATATAATAAAGACAAACAACTAAAAGAAAAAGTCGCAATGTATAATACTTTACAAGTATTATATAAGAAACGTAAGAAAATAATTGTAACAATTAATTCGATACGTTTTCAGAAATCACCAATTAAATTACTAAAACGTTATTGCCTAAAAGTAAACACACGTTTTAAAGTTAAGAATTAAGTAAACGATGTGTTAAAAGTTTCTACAAAATTTATGGTTTATCTTTTAGTAGGAATAAATAATATAATATTTTATAAATTTGTATTTCAATTCCTTTTTAGCTAAAATGGTTATCTCGTTTGTAAAAGTATAGTTTTTGATTATTCACCGGATTATTGTATAATTAAAATTTTATAATCTTAAAATTATATAACTTTATCCATTTATCGGATTATTGTATAATTACAGTTTAATAAATATAAGAATATATATAACTTTTTCCTTTTATCGGATTATTAAGATAATAGAGATTTATGTAAAAATTTACTAAGTAT
Source organism: Tanacetum coccineum (assembly GCA_026074375.1). Taxonomy (NCBI): domain Eukaryota; kingdom Viridiplantae; phylum Streptophyta; class Magnoliopsida; order Asterales; family Asteraceae; genus Tanacetum; species Tanacetum coccineum. Next base: position 9,942 of record BQNB010130137.1, on the reverse strand, counting down.
AGAAATTTTTATAAATTTCGGCATGACCTTTTCGTTTATACGACGTTTCCCATATATATAAATTTCAACGTTTTCCACTTTTTTTATCAATCTATGTTGCAAACATCCGCGTGTTATAAATATATATAAATTTAGATGAAATCAAACAAACAATTAAAAAGACAAATATAACCGAACACGCCCTTGGGTGTTAACTGCCAAAACAAACGCACCCAAAAGCTGTTTTGCAACCAACCAAACGCACCCTTGTTTGGGGCTGCTAAAACCAAACGCACTCTACTCGACTGAAACAAACACACCCTAACTGTCAATAAACAACAAAACAAACACACCCTTATGGCGGCAAGACAGCAAACCAAACACCCTTATAAGTAGAAAATAACAAGCAAACCAAACACCCCGATTTGGCAGTAGAATGTAGAAACAAACACACCCTTGGGTGTTAATCTGCTGAAGCAAACACACCCGTTGTGTAGCTATGAATACCAAACGCACCCTAATAGGCTGAACCAAACGCCCCTTTGGGTGTCAAACCAAAAAACAAACACGCCCTTATGGGCTGTTATACACTTAAACACACACCCTTTTTAGGTGTGTTATCCACAGATCCAAACACCCCTTAACATCAAATAATAAAAATAAAAACAAAAATAAATTAAAAGAAAATAAAGATATCCATCTAAAGGAAGATATGTGAAGGTGGTGGTTGATGGCGACTGAGCCACGACGGCTGTTGGTTGTTGGAGGCAATGGTGCGGCTGTGGTGATGAGGCGAGCGGGGAAGTGGTGGCGTGGTTCGATGGTGGGGATGATGGAGGTGCGTGGCGTAGAGCTGTGGTGGCGGTGGTGTCGTGGGATGAAGGCGACGAGGGCGGTGACGAGATGATGTGGTGGTGGAGGTGAGGGGATGATGATGTTGGTGTTTTAGGTGACGTGGTGTTTCGATGGTGGTGTAGGCGTCGACCATTGCTGGAATCTTGCCGGAATCCGGCAGGAAAAGAGGGAGCGGCACCGGAGAGTGGAGGTGGGAGGAGATGTGTGTGTAGGGTTTGTATAAATGAATGAAAACCCTAGTGCTATTGTGTGTTGTATATAGATATAAATAGATATAATAATATATGATATATATATAAATATAATATATATATATAATATAATATAGATATATGAAAAAACATAAAAATCAAAGTGTCAAGTATATAATAGTCTGGGGAGGGTTCGAGTAATTATAACTACAGGGACCAAGAGTGTAATTTTTTTAAAATAATGGTTCGGGACTTGTTTAGGCTAGTTAACTATTGATTTAAATTACAAAAATTGCGTCATTGTTTTCCAAATAGTTTTTCCCATAAAAATGAGTATTTACATGACTTATTTTATAAATGTTTTTATAAAACTTATCTAAAAATCATTATTATTTATTTGGTACCATTGTTGCGGGCAAACTTTGTCCGTAAAAATAAAACTTTATTTTGAACATTTGCGTTTTTAAATAAACGCTTTTGAATAAAATATTAAAGAATTTATTAAATATTTTTATTTAATAAAAAGTGATAATTAAATATAAATTTAATTATTTTTGTGTCAGTACGCGTTGTGTTCAAACTTTTTGCGAGGGTATTTAATCTTTTTCTGCTTTGTTTCGTGTCTCGGGCAAAACTAAAAAGTTGTTCGGGATGTCGTTTTACATCAAATTGTTTTAGAGTCCGAGTCGTGAAAACGTAATTTAGCGGGTCGTTTTTGATAAGTCAACTTAGGAATAACATATATCTTCTCGTTTTCAAGTCAAATAAGTAAACAAAAAAAAATTGTAAATGAGGGATTATAATAATATTTATGATTTATTATTTAAATACGTTTTAAAAATTTACTAGCTACGCGGTAATCGTTTTTATGTGACCGTAAAAGGTTAAAAATCAAAAAGTCAAGTCGGAACCAAAAAGTCAAAAGGTAAAATAGTAATTTAAAATTCTGAAAACTTCGGGTTGTGACATTAACTACCCCTTAAAAGGAATCCCGTCCTGGGATTCGATTTTTGTTAACCGATTGTGTGACCAAGAAAATATTTAAGATTTAATAAACCAATTTTGAACATGACGCTGATAACTTTATTCAGCAAAATTTAATGTTTCGACACTTCTCATATACATAAAATTTGGCTAGATTTGACCAGGATATATAATCCATCTAAATGAGTATTTTTAGAAAAATATCATTACAAGTTTTGTGGTTGATATAAACGCGTTATAAAGAAAGTCCCTTAATAGTGAAAACATCAAAGGAGAAAGTGTAGGCGCGCGTCTATGGCTGCACAAGGGTTTAAATGTTTAAGGGCAGAGTCAAGTTTCTGATATCTCTAAGGTTCGACGATTAATATCGGACGAGGTTAATGAACGTAAGTATTCAACTTACTTAGAAAGTACGAGGATGAATTATGGCTCAACACACCATAAGCAGACGATGCGAATAAAGTGTAACCGAACGGCTCTAACCGCAACTAAAAAAAATAGATGCGCCGTAGAACGAGAAATAATAATAATAACAGAACGTTGCACACAACGTTTAATAAGGAAATAGACAACCACATATGCTTGTGCTTTAGTTTAGTCAACAAAAATGTGTCTTTACGAACTCGTTAAGTTTATGAAGATGTTACGATGTTCTTACAAAAAGTTCCTATTTATAGAAAGTTTCCATTTTGGGAAAGTTTTTAGTTTCTGGGCGTTAATAGTATCCCCTAATTTAATCGTTTCCAAATTTCCAAAAACGAACTAGCGGAACCCTAGTGTCTAACCAAAATCCTTAGCTCGCTAAATATATACAAAAAAAATTTCTATATTTAGAAATGACCAACGACAACGACTTATCCTTTTAAAAAAAATTCCAAAACCTTCATTTTGATATTAAGAAACTCTACGAATATTTTCAAAGACTTTCGACACTTAATAAACCTTTAGAAACATTTTTAAACATTCGTTTACCCTTATTTAAAACTCGGACCAACAACTATATTTTTATAAATCACCCATGGACTTGACCAAAAACTTGACCATAACACTGCCATATCTTCCAAACTATCCAAAACTCTTTTATGCCAAAACTAATCAACCAAATTCACTATAATTCAAGCCTAATCTCATCGCCATCTTTGTTGCAACTCACAAATCTCACAACCTCTCAACAAGAACAATTTATATATCTAAAATCATCAAAAATCTTTATTAATGTATTTATTCATTTTAATAAATTTGAAAATCATAGCACAAACATATAGAGTCGTGAATCAAAGTATAAGAATACACAACAACAATAACTATAACAAACGGTGA